>JAJOOD010017013.1:0-46991 GCA_029582525.1 Solanum tacnaense | reverse complement strand
AAGAACCCAAGATATGTTATATCTAGAATACATCACAAATAATATTAAAGAAATATTCAAATTAAAACAACTATCAAAAGAATATTACAATAAGTATTATTACATTTTACCATGAAAAAAGAACATTATAATAAAATCTTTAAAATAAATTCCTCACCTACCACACTACCGCCACCTACCACACTACCAGAAATATGAATTTTATGAATTCTTCAACTACCAATTCCGCACCACCAAAAAATGGTATCAGTACATTCCATTAGTTTTCTTTTTGGTCTATATGGTCTTTTGGTTTTGTAATTTTTTACATAGTATCTTCTTCTCGGTTTTTTATATTTATATTTTGATTTGTATTCTTTATTATATTTCTTTCTATTTTTATAACACCTATCCGTAAAACCAAATTAAGGTGCTGTTTTATTTTTGCATCTTGTCAAGTTTTTTACTAATATTTTTTCCATTTTTATTTCTTTGCTAAGAAAAAGTTCCACGTTGTGCTATATCCTTGTTGATGATGTCCGCACCTGTGGTTGAGAATTCATCCTCTTAGATGTTCTCGACAACAAAAATAAACTTGTTAGTAGAAACTGTAATTGGAAAAAGTGGTAGCATCTCTTACGATGCTTTTCAGTTACTCTTGTTGTGAAAGATGTCACATAAGTATGTTTAGTATATGTCTGCACACTCAAAGTAAATAATTAGTACACATAGTGCCGCTTTAGCTATGTGTATGTTTGAGTCAAAAATAAAGAAAGATCATCCATATAACAAATGAGTATATCTTAATGGATAAACATAAATATCTTTTTCAACTAAATGAGAAAATAAAGAGGTATAGAGAGTAAAAGATAATGGATACCTCTTTCGAACACAGTATGTCCATTATAACTCGTGATTTGCTAAAGATTTGGAGATGTCATTGCTTGTTTTCTGCATGGCAAACTCTGGTGATCTCTGCAACGAGTTAGACGGCTCAATGATTATCCAATTATAATGAGGTGGATGGCTCGATGATTATCCAACTGTAACGAGGTGGATGACTCGATAATAGTCCAATTGTAACGAGGTGGATGGCTCAATGATATTCGCTTCTAGGCTCGCGCTAAGAAAAAATTCCACGTTATGCTGCATCTTTTCTGATGTCGTCTACACCTGTGGTTTGATTTGAGAATTCATCCTCTTGGATGCTCTCGACAAAAAATTGAAATAAACTTGTTAGAAGAAACTGTAATCTAAATAGAGAAGTGATATGTTTTACCGTATTTGGCAAACATTCTTTTCTATAAATGTTCTAACGTCAGCCTCGATCAATTTTGACACAGTAGATGATGACTTGATATGATGTGGATGACGATGCTGCATTGATAGGATGATGATGATCCATTGGTAGGATAATGCTGCTACATGATATGATGATGATGATTCATTAATAGGATGATGTTGATGTGCCTCTGGGTGATGATGTTGATGCTCCATTGATAGGATGATGATTCTTCAATGATGATCCATTGATAGGATTATGTTAGTGTTCCTCTGGATGATGAAGTTGATGCTCGATTGATAGGATGATAATCCTTCATTGATGATCCATTGGCAGGATTATGTTGATCCATTGACATGATGATGTTGATGCTCCATTGATAGGATGATGATGCTTCGTTGATGATCCATTGGTAGGATGATGTTGATCCATTGGCATGATGATGTTGATGCTCCATTGATAGGATGATGTTGATGTCCCTTTGATAGGATGATGATGCTTCGTTGATGATCTATTGGTAGGATGATGTTGATCCATTTGCAGGATGATGTTGATGCTCCATTGATAGGATGATGATGCTTCGTTGATGATCTATTCGTAGGATGATATTGATCCATTGGCAGGATGATGTTGATGCTCCATTGATAGGATGATAATGCTTCGTTGATGATCCATTGGTAGGATGATGTTGATCCATTGGCAGGATGATGTTGCTCCATTGATAGGATGATGATGCTTCGCTGATGATCAATTGGTAGGATGATGTTGATCCATTTGAAGGATGATGTTGATGCTCCATTGATAGGGTGACGATTCTTCATTGATAATATGACGAAGATGTCTTTCTGGGTAGTTCACATTACCGCGTTTGATATTGAGGAAACTCATGAATATTCTTCAAACGTTCTGAATGCTGAAAAAATGTAATCTCATGTCATCGAAGATGCTCGTATTAGTTGAGAGCGATGCTTTCACTTGTTCTCATTTTGAACACTTTGTTTCGTTGTGACTTATGCTTTGTTGGGAATTTAAACGAGGTGTTGTTTCTCGTATTCTAAACTCTTTCTTTTTCTTTTGAAAAACTTCAATGACTTTCCTGTATTCAAAGAAAAGTTGTCAATTTTGGGGAGCTTCTCGCCCTTTTGACTTCTCCGTATTCGTTGAATGGAGGAATATGATGAACTTGAGGCGATCTTATAGACCTGCATCCACAGAAAAATTGTTAGTTTTTAAAAACAAATTGATCTGTGTTGACTTCTTCAATCGATTGCTCCTTGTCCTGCTATCTTCAATTGATCGCTCTGATCTCTTGCTTCTCGATAGACAACACAAAATATTTTATGCAAAAACATTTGAAACGTATAGGTAAAATCGTTAAGAAAAAGGTTTTCAAAAACCTGTAATTGAAAAAGGTCACTGCCAAGTGTCATGTCACGTCAAGCTCAAATGATCGTCCTTGGTTCGAAACTTTGGTGTGTCCGATAGCTTGTTCTAGAGAATTCAAAAATCCTTAAAGCTTGAGAAATTTCTGACACATTCCTCCTGAAATCTACTATAATCGGGAAGTTTTGTAGTTGACTCTAAAACCCAACGTTGCAGGAGATTGTTGAAGTTGACTATGAACTTTAACGATGCCATAAATCATTTGAAGTTAGTTTTAAACTTCTAATCATGCTCGAAATATTCAAAATTGACTACAAACTTCTAGTGATGCTTGAATTATTTTTTGAGGCCATCCTAAAATTTCTGTCTCAATTAGATGTCTTGGAGTATCTCGAACTGTTGATATATGACTTGTAGAATTTTTGAGACCCTCTCAAAAAATTTGTCCCAATTGCAACCCTCAATGTATCTTCACTCTCGACTTTTTTGGAGAGATCTACTTCTTGAGAATTTTTTAGTCCCTCTAAAAAATTCTGTCCCAGTTTCTATTGTAAAGGAAAATAGAAATCTTATGGGAGATATGACCAAGCCGTTGTGGTGCCTACGTATCCCGTTGAGTCAGGAATCAGGTCAAACGTAGTTCCCCCCTCGAAGGTTAAAAGAAATAAGAAAATTTTGATAAGGAAACGCCCGAGGCCGACACAGGCTGCCTACGTATCTCATTCTGGAGAATTCAGGTCAAACGTAGTTCAAGTACAAAAGGGAAATATTGAAAATATATGAAGGGGTGACCGAAGTCGACATAGGCTGCCTACATATCTCATTCTTGAGAATTTAGGTCAGACGTAGTTCATTACAATAGATAATTTTCTAACTACAGAACAATAGACGATTACAAACAAACGATGTGATTACAGGGAAAGAAATAAAAGAAACACTGAATCTTCAAAATATAATAGCTCTTGATAGCATCTGTGTCGATTGGCAACTTGAGATGAATGTATATGTTCAACCACGACATGTGATCAAACAAATGCATCAATATATTTTCTAAGTAAACTATTGAGTTCTCTTTTCCAAATTTCTCTCAGATTGACCATGATTCTGACTTCTTTGACACAGTCATCCTTTTCTAGATTTACAGTTTCTGTCTCATCCAGATTCGACTTACCCTGAGTCTCGAACAGTTTTAAATCTTTGACAAAGTGTTTGAATATCATGATCTCATTGTCATACTCTTCAATCTCATCTTCATCTACCTCATTTTTGTTCATTCAGCTTATGGCATGACATGATATTTATAGGTTTTAAGAAAAATATATTTACTGAAACAAAAATAAAGACGGCTAGATAGAAAAAATTAAAGCAAGCAAAATAAATTTTCACAATAAAAGAGGCTTTCATTGAAAATAAGGAAATACGAACTTGGCCATGACCATGAGCCATTTCGCCTTTTTCAAAACATTACAAGGGTAATTAAAACATAATCAAGTAAAATGACATACAAGGTGGGTTTCGGGCGTCATTCAGACTACCACCGATTTTAGAAACAATATAAGATTCATCTTTGTCTATCAAAATGAGCGAGGAATCAAGAGCGGAGTGGAAGTCTTATTAAGAACTTGCTCCATTGGCTCGGCGTCTTATAGGCCTGGTATCTCGATCATCCTTTTGGGCGCAACATCACCTTCTTCCAAAAGATTTCCAATTCATTCTCCAAGACCATCATCATTGGCATATTCCTCTACTATAAAGTATTGGCATAAATGAGGCAAAGACTTTGGTGGAACATGATTAATCCCCTTCTTGTTCTGACCCTCTCTTGACACTAAAGCAAAAGCTAGATGGGGTGTCATGCTCGTAAAATTGAGTTTCTCACTTATGCTCGGAGAAGCTACAACTTTCTCAACGTTGTCAGGACCAGCCGGAACTATCACCTTTACCATGCATCACTCATCCTCCTTCTCTATCATATTGATAGTGACGCCTCCATGGTTTTGTAGAGGATTACTGTTGACGCTAGGTACAATGGTCCTAACCACTTTCTGGTCGATCAAGTTCTGGATCATGTGCTTCAAATTAATACAGTCTGCAGTATCATGCCCAACATTGTTGGAATGATACGCACACCTTTGATCGGCTCGGTAAAATCTTGAGCTAGTATCGACTGGCTTGGGCTTGACCGTATGAATAATATCTGCCGCACTCAATCACTCAAACAACTTCGTCCAGCTTTCAATGAGAAGAGAAAAATTTCGAGCAGGTTTCTTCTCAAGACGTGGATGAGGAGGATCATAATGGCCTTATTGAGGCGGTGGCATTTGACGATAGTTTCGAGAGTTTTGATGGAGAGGTGCTTGAGACTTTCGGTCAATTATATTAATGGTGAATCCTCCACGATTTAACAGTGAATCACCATTGTCGTTGGAAGTGACAGCTTGAATGGTGACAATTCTTTGATCAATCAAGTCTTGAATTTTATGCTTCAAGTTGATGCAATCCTCAGTGGTATGTCCAGCACCTCCTGAATGGCTAGCACAATGAAGATCGGGCCTGTAAAGTCTGGAATTGACATTGACATTTTTGGATCAATTGTTCGTATCAGACCAGCCACTTTCAATCTCTCAAAGAGTTAGGTTCGACTTTCAACCAAAGGAGTAAAGACTCGAGAAGGTTTCTTCAAAAACTCTTGACAAGAAAGATTGTAATTATTTCCTGAAGATGAAGGTACTTGGCGGTAACTAAGAGGATTTTGGCGAGTAGGTGTTGGTGTTTGGAAATTTTGGTATTGTGGAGCTTGGTAGCTATGAGGGGCATTTGGGTAATTTGGCAATGCAGCTTGGTAACTTGATTGAGTATTTGGGTAATTTGGCAATGGAGCTTGGTAATTTGGATGAATTTATGGTGGAGTTTGGTAATTTGGTTTGATGGGGTAAGGATTTTGTGGAGCTATAGAGTAGGTTTTAAATGGTAAAGGCTTTTGAACATTGAGACCAGCATGCCTCTTTGATTTTTGGCTTGATTCAAATGAGATAGAGAAAACATCTTCCCTCTTCCTCCTCAATGGTCCCTAGGATTTATCTTGGGGAGTCATACGGATGATTTTTCTGGTCTTGAGACCGTCTTCAATAGCTTCACCAATTTTGACTATCTCACTGAACTTTCCTCCTAAAATGAACAACATCTTATTGTAGTACTCCGGCTCTTGAATGCGCACGAAGACTTCAATAATCTCTTTCTCGGTCATGGGAGGCCTAACCCTTGCAGCCTCTCTTCTCCAACGGTAGGCATACTCTCGATAGCTTTCAGTAGAATTTTGTTTAATTCTCTCCAAAGAGTATCGATCAGGAATGAATTCTACATTGTAACCAAACCTTTCAATGAAGTTTTTCGCCAAAGCGTTCCAACTTGGCCACTGCTTGATTTTTTTAGAAATAAACCATTCCAAAGCTTCTCTTTTTAGACTTCGACTAAAGAGTTGCATTAACAAAGTTTCATCTTTCCCTACTCCCACAAGTTGGTCACAATAAGCTCTCAAATGAGTCAAAGGATTTTCAGCTCCACTAAAAGTGTCAAATTTTGGTACTTTAAAACCTTCTGGAAGCTCCAAATATGGATGACGACACAAATCTTCATAATTCAGCCCCACAATGTCAGGGGTGTATTGAAAGTCCTTCATTGCATTCATAACTTCCTCTCTGATTCTTTGCTCAGCCTTTCCTTTTATGACCTTCCACTCCTTCTCTTTCTTCTCACAATCATCGAGTTCAAAATGTGTGGTAAATGGATGGTATGGTTCTGGCGATATTGGAGGATGGAATGCGGTTTTTAGAGGTATGGGTTGAGTAGTAGGTGGGTTTTTGGCAATTTGAGTAGGGGTTTGATGGACCGAAGGAAAATTTTGGAAAATGTTGGCATTTGGATTTTGAGGAGTAGGTAACTATTGGTGCGAGGAGCTAGCATGATGTGGGTTAGGGTTGGTTAGGTCGATGATGAGGGTTTTGGATCCGGAGTAGGAAAATGGAGTGGAGGCCTTTCGTTGTCTGGAGTAGGAGTATTGGCAATGATAGCCAGATTTGTCAAATCTCGGGTCCTATCCATTTCAGCCCTCATTTCAGCAATCTATTGGAACAATTGTGCAATCAACTTGTTCTATTCAGCAATCATAGGGTCATTCATAGTAATTTCGGTCAAAATCAGTGTTCTCAATATTGTCAACCACTTTTTCTTTGCCCTTTGCCAAATATTGGTCGGAGAAGGAATCTTTGGGGTCTTTGGACCTTGTGAAGTACGGATGTTCAACCATTTTCTCAACACATATCAATTTTAAGTACTTGACATTGAAAAAAAACTCAAAGGCAAATGTGTTAGTCTGTGTCGATGATAAATAATACAAAATATCACACACATTATTGTAAACACATAAGAGTTGCTTCATTTGAAGATAAACTAGCCCACATATAGAAAAGATGGCTAATAGACAAAAAATTGTCTATTTAACTTTGGGATTAGTGACAGAAAGATGACTTGTGTCGAGCTAAGTTTTTTTTTTCTTTTGCATATTTCATTGATTTTCGATTGAGATGAAATTCCTATCTCATTGCAAGAGTTGGAAAAGATAGAATTTCTCAAAAATGGGGACCGAGCCTTGAAAGGCTGCCTACGTATCTCACGAGGGAGAATTCAGGTCCTACGTAGTTTGACCCTTGAATCTCTTTCGATTTGAGACAGTGGATCTTTTTCTAATGTGAGAGAGTAACATTTGAAAAATGAAGTTTGAATTTTATTGGGAAACTAAAGACTCGAAGAGTATTTGGACGTACTTTCGATAGTGACTTAATATTTGTGCTTAAGGAATTTAGAAAATTTCCAAAAGAGTAGGCTAGAATATCTTCAAATAGAGCAACATATTCACACAAGCATGTATAACACATACAATTATTGCGCGTTCTAAATATATATGTGACCCTTTTATGCCAAGAGTAGGCCTAACGATTTGAAGAATGTACAACATCATTTGAAACATTCCATTGCCCCAAAATCCAAATTTATACAAGTTTTACGAATAAACTCAATGGAGGTACATAATAGGGGAAAATGGATACAAAATTATCAGTCCCGCGCAAGGGTACAATCCTAAACTATGCTTCCATGGAAAGATTCTTCATTCTTGATTTTTATCATCTATGGATGTCCACGCTTTTGTTTGCAATGATAACTTGCTCCTTCTTCGATAAAGCTATAATCTAACTCCCTAACCCAAAAGACAATGTTTTGCCAAATGACTTATACATCCTTCAAATTTAAACACACAAGTATGATTGTCTTTTTGTTGACCAATGGACCAAATAGACACAAAGTGATCTTCTAATGGGCCCAACACACGTTGGGTGTTGGATCAACCTAGTTCAAAATGCGCTAAATTTGGGAATTGGTTTCGCTCAACGCTAGTTGACTAAGAGTGGCTTTTGAAAAACTGAGAACCCAAGTGGACAACTTAGGCTGGAACTCACGACAACCATTGGACGCATGACGTACCAATAAATTGCCGATCATTCTGCAAAAGGGTCGAGTATAAAAAGTTTGGTTGCGATTATGCAGAAACCGTCCTTAATATACTATACACACAACAGAAAATGCCATGAATGCAATGACAGTTATAGCAATTTAAACACATTAAGCACAGATAAACAATTTAGCAATTAATAACAATTAGTCAAATCTTATGGTTAGAACTTAATTAAATCCCAAGCAGAGTCGTCATTTCTGTTTTACTCAAAAAATAAAATAAAAATGGACTTGTTTCAAAAAATCGACCAAACTTATGACTTGAAGAGAAATCAATTTTCCAAAAGAGAGTCGCCACTTAATTTTTGTAAGAAATTAAGAAAACTTATAATTTTTCCAAACGACTTAAACAGAATAAAATCATTTAAAAATAAGGGGGTTCGGGTTCAATTTACATTCCGAGAAGGTGTTAGGCCCTCGGAATGTCCGCTAACTTGCAATTGACCAACGATTTGACTAATTTGAAAAAAAATTAACTAAGAAAGAAAACCCATTTTTTATTTGAAGGGAAATAAATTAAAGGGAATTTTAGGGAAAAGTAATTCATGTGTTGCAAGACAAATAAAAAAAATTGAATATAAAAGGAGAAATGACTTTCTTTTGGGGAATTTAATTAAATAAAAACCAATTCATATAAAAGGTTAGTTGAACAAGAAATAATCAAATACAATAAAAAGGAAAAGGAGATTATAAACTTGGGCCTTCTCCCGAATTACAAATTGTTGGGCTGGCAGGCCCAACTCCTTTCAACCTGTCCTAAACTAAATTCATGGGTTTCAACCCACATTTTAAAATCTGATTGGGCCTGCTGGAATCAAAACAACAAAGTAGAATTGGGTTGTGGCCCAATTTTGTGCCAAAGTAAGCTGTGTATACATAGTTGTATACTGATGTATACGGGCTGTATATCAAATGTATACAACCTTCTTTCGAGCTTCTTGTCCTATATTTTCAGATTTTTTTGTACTCTTGTAATCGACGTCTTGGACCTATATATTGTATTTTCTGACTGTATACTAGTGTATACGACATGTACATCAGTCTTTTTTCGGGCTTTCAGACTTGAAGATTCAATTTCCAGCCTGGTATTTCCTTCAACCTGTTCATTATTGTCACACCCCAACCCTAGGTGAGGCAGACAAGTACCATATGTACACATTCTTTACAAGTGACCTATGATGAGAAAGTAAACTACTATGAAAATAGATTTACTGATGAGAAGCTTCATATACAACACATGTTGACTAGCTAAACCGATACATGTGACAAGTGAAACTATGAATACAGATGATAACTTTACAATGTCCACAAACCTCTACTGGAATCCATGACTATACCACTATGAAAATACACATAGTAAAGACTCGGCAAAGCCCCGAATCAACCTGGAGCTCACCAACAATCGTTGCGTATCATGTGCTTCTACTGGGGAGATCTACTAGTTGAGTACCTGTACCTGTAGCATGAAATGGAGCATTCCCAATAAGGGACGTCAGTACGAAAGAATGTATTGAATATGTAAGGCATAATACAACCATATGTAAAATGAGAGCTCAAGTGAAACTAAATACCAATAGATAAAGATTAGAGACCACCTCTGCTTATACTTGTGGAATCGTTTATGTTACATTCTTTTCTTAATTTTATGTACATTATAATATTTATAAGACATATGATACAAATGACCAGCTGATCAGTGATAGAAGAGGATGACCCATGCTAGGCATTTTAACCTCTAAGATGTTGTCCTCATAATTCCACAAATTGGGATCGGCCCATGCTAGGCTTTCGCCCCTAAGCTGCCACCCTTAATTAAATAGATTGCTTCACTTAGACTCTTTAATCTTTGAGATTGTTGTTTTGATGTTCATAACTCTTTTGAGATTGTTGTTTTGATGATCATAACTCTTTTGAGATTGTTGTTTTGGTGGTCATAATCATTGTTTTGATTTGGAACAATGGACCAGTAGCAGAAGACATGAATATGGACTTACGATAATAACAATGACATGGGAAGTAAATGTGACACCACGTAATACTTAGGAGATTATATGACTCAGTAAGCATTTTGACATCTCAAATTAAACCGCATATCAAGTGAAGACATTTAACATTCAGCCAAGATATTTGAACTCTATATGATAGCCAAATACTTATTAACTAATATCAAATACAAGGTATACATGAACGTGGAACCAAGGGAGAACGTGGGAAGATTCAACTTAAGGACAAATACATATTCCAAGTAAGTACATATAAAATGTACAATAGAGCAAGTAGGGATCTTGTGAGGTAATATTATAGTCTAACACAATGGGAGTAATAACCAATAAGGGGAACATATGAACATGTGAAAAGATGACATATATGACGAATAGACAATTGAAGCAAGTCGGCAAGATATGGGCAGATTGCATATCCAACATATAAACATATGTACCATGTGTAATCTAGGTTACGTGCATGCTAATACTTGGTAGAGTAAGCACGTACATTTAGTAATAAACTCATTAGAGTACTCACTTTAATGCTCTAGGGAGTAGGAACTACAACTATGGATCAGTCACTACCAAGAGAACTTAGAAATATTACTTTTTTGTAATGCAAGTGTTGGATTCATGCCAAAGAAATAGGAAATCGAATAGCCTTACATACCTTATCCTCTGATCAATAGAACTATCATGATTCAACCTCCCTTTTTAGGTTTTAATCTACAATATAAGTCATGATAAACTAAAATTAGCAGCTATCACACTGTGTGCTCCGTAAAGCAATAGCTAACATTGACGAATAATGAGCCCATACATCCCTTAAAATAATGTGTATCATCACACCCTCCTTCTCTGCCCAATACATACATTATATATTATTTTCCAAGATTACCCAAGCTGCACCAACAACAATACACATAAAACAGCTTCAAATATTCTTTATCCTACAACCAATTATTGAACTCACCACCCCCTTGAGTTCTTTATGACAGCACCCATAATTCTTCACTCAAACTCATACATAAGGAGGAAGAAAATGGAGTAGTCACCTTACCTCAATTTCTGCAACTTTTCCTTATAACTTGAATTCCTCTAAGAACTTCAACTTCCCTTCACACTTAAACCAAAGAAGAAGAGAAAGGTATCTTAATAATTAAGGAAAGTGAGCAGTAGCTTGTGGGAACTTCTGCCTTCTACTTATAATTGAACATGAATAACATGTTTTCTAGTCTTCCATGGGAGAATTAAGCTAAATCCACAAGTGTTTCTCTTACCTTGCTTTGCAGATATGAGGGTTTCTTCAAGAACCTTAGAAGAAACTTTAAGGCTGCTGTTTTAATCCCTAAGAGAAAAAAGAGAGAGAGCTGGAGTTAATTCTCAATATTGTGTGTTAAAAATGAGTGAGAATAGCAGCCAATATATCTTACATTGAGCTTTCTTCACCTTTAAGAATATCCTCTAGAGCCTCCCTTTTTTTGGTCCATTTTTAGCCACTAAATGGTCAAGTAGGTGATGCACCTGCTTATGTACATCAAGAAGCTCAAAAGGTCAAACTAGGTGATTCACCTATTTGCTTTTCACTTGGGCTTAAATATATTGGGCCTTGACAGATTTGGTTGCTGGGCTTTAGTTTCATTTTCCTTTTTTTTAAATTTAATTTGGGCCTCAAGTGAGTCCATTAGCATAGGCACAAATACGATCCATAAATCTTGGCCTTTTTAACTAGATCCATATAGCTAAAGTAGGTGATGCACCTACTTGGTCCTTTGGACTGGTCAATAAGTCAAAGTAGGTGATGCACCTACTTCTCACCTACTAGCTTAGTTAAGTCAAGCAAGCAGCTCACTTATTTTATTCCATTTTCCAAATATTAATCCCTTTTGCTTTAACTTAGCACTTAACTTTCAACTTTAAGCTCAATTACCACCTTACTGTTTCTAGTTTAAATACTCCCGTTGGAGTTAACTTGCAATACACATGTTGAAACGTGCAAGGTATCACATCACCTTCCGAGCTAGTTTAAACCAACTCTAATCATATAAGAAACATGCTCCCTCGCCTATACTATAAGGCTATGTCAAATATCACAAGAATAGAACAAGCATATGCATTAATATAGGCTGTTACATACACATAAAATACGGGGTGTTACAGCATCAAAATCCACAAATAGTTCACTATAAACCTACTTTATTGTCACTAGTCACATAGGAAACCGAGTCCATAACTATACCACAACGCAATTTATAGGCATCATATAAATAGAACTAATACACGTAGAATATGGGGTGTTACAATTATTGCTTCCGATTGACTTGATAAAAAATTACTAGGCCTCCATGGCCCAACGAGAAATATGCAAAGAGAGGGAAGAAGTCCATGAGGGCTCAGGAAGGTTTCACATGCAAACAAAATGGCAAAAGATTAGTATACAACCCAACCAAAATGACCAGATAAAAGGATATGTTAAATTATACAAAGGAAAAAAATGAAATAAATATACTAGCATATAATCCAAACCAAAAGAAATCATAAAGGGGCAAGTTGGAAGTTTTAAAGAGATGGCTAAAGAACACAATGATCAAATTTAAGCCAATGAATCAACATTGCAGGTGACAACAAATGCATGTGGACAGCAAGAACAACAAGAATAGAAAAAAGGTCTTTATCACACACCTAAGTAATTTAAAAAATAAAAATAAACAAAACATGGATGCAGCGAGTGAGCATGGAACATATGACTTGGATATTATGTACTTAAGATCATTTTGAGGAAGGCATACAATGATGAACATTTCAAGCCTAAAGTAGAATAGAGACATGGAAAAACATAAGCAACAGTGAACATCAACTCAAACTTAACACAAAGTTGCTTTTAAAATCAAAATTTAAATTACAATCTTCACACACCGAGGTTTGGAACATGCATCTAAAATATGAGAATACCGACCGATTTAAGAAAAAAGACCTTCATATTAACCAGTTAAGATTCTGCATTTTAATTCAAATGTTCTACTAATAGTAGTAAACGAAAGTTAGACTTGGTGAAGGTACCATTCATAAGCATAAAGTAAACTATGCTCTTCAAAACAAGGATGGGATACACTAAAATCACCATATCAACTTAGAACTACACCTCAACATTTAAATCTAAATTAATAGAGGCAGACGACTATCGATATATTATCATTGAAAGCAAATACGACTAGACTAAGAGTAGAAGGCCAAGGTTTGAACGAGCAAAGAAAAACCTTCAGCCTAATCAACTACACTAAACAACGAACCAAAGTTGGAATACAAAAGAAAATTAGTGAAGAGTGAATAAGTATACCTTTTCCGAAGCAGCAGAACTGGGCACTCGAGCTTCTAAGGACAATTCCACCACCAACAGATAAACTCCTGCGAGCTCCGATGAACAGAAAAAGAAAATGAACAACTAAGATTCAAAGTTTTGTGGATTCGATGTTATGAGAAGACTATTCTTCAGCCTAAATTCGACCTCACTCCTCCATTTTTCAAACTTTCCAACCCTTAATACTTCGGTAAATCAGGGGTTTAAATAGAGGGGAAAATAGGGTTCGTTTAGGGGGGAAACGGGCAGATTTGGACGTAATTCGAAATTCGAATCTCAAATTCCTTAAGAGATAAGGTGCCAGCTCGAATTTGTACCCATTCTCAACAGATTGAGAATGAGGGCCACTTGATTTGAAGAGCAAGGACGAAGGAGCGATGAGATGCGGACACGCAGACGGATTCTCCAACGTTCTTGTACTAGATGGACACGTCGAGAGGAGAGGACGTACGAGCGGGGCTAGTTCGGGTCGCGATTCTGGACTGGTTTTGCTACTGGATTTGCTTTTGATTGTTGGGTTCAACTGCAACGTGAAGAAGAAGAACGAGAAGGGTCGGGTCCGTCTGGGGTTGTTGTTGTATGTATTGCTGGATTGATGATTGAATGGGTATTGCTGCTAGGTTGGAAAAAAGTATCTGTTGGGTTATTGAAGTTGGGCTTGGGTTGGAAAGTTGTCTGCAAAGAATTGGGAATAGGCTGAAATTATTTGTCTGAGAATTGGTCCAAGAAGTGGGATAAAAAGATAATTGGATTTGAATTAGGAAATGGCCACATGAATTGCAATTATGGCCAATGGGAATTAAGAAGTTAGCCAAATTGAGTTTAATTTAGGGAATTTGACTAAAATTTAAATAGGATGAATTAATATTGATTAATTAATGAGCTTCTTAATTTTAACGAAATACAATAACTTACTAAACTATAAACTAATAACTCAAGAATATAAGTATTAATTAACTAAACCAATTAACCAACTATTTAAGTAAAACTAAAATCTTTTTGAGACGATTTTCGAATATTCGTAAAATATACTAATTATATACATAATTAGGTAAAACATATATATTATCTTAAAATTATAAAAAGTGATAAAACTATTTAAAATAACTTGCGAACTATATTATTATTATTATTTGAAATTTTATAAAACTAATTATTTTAAATCGTTTGAAATTGAAGAAGGTCGAAATGATTAATTTATATTGTGGAGGTCCAAAATTGGGTGTAAACAGTCACCATCAGGGAAGTTTTGCACAAAAACACAATCGTCTGAAGAAGTCTTTTTGAAGCCCTGCTGACTCATAAAAGAACCAAACTTCTTGTACCATTGCATGGGATCTTGTTTTAAAGCATACAAGATCTTCTTTAATTTGCAAACATAATTCTCTTTTCCCTTGACTTCAAAGCCTTCCGACTGCTCTATATAAATTTGTTCATCCAAGTCACCATGGAGAAAAGTACTTTTAACATCCATCTGTTAAACTTCCAAAGCCAGACTTGCAGTACTTACTCATTGGAAGAATAACAAGATAAAGGTATTTTCTCCCTAGTAGATCTTCTAAGAGAACTCTCTGGAACATCAATAATAGTTGGTTGCTGACCAACCACATCGTCTTGCACTGGAGCATCAACGGCATACAGGTCATTCTGAATATGATCACCATCTTCAATATCAACTTGATTTTCATCATTTTGATGATTTTCACCTGGTGGAATAGTCAAAGGCATTGGATCAACATCAACTAGGTTGTCACTACTCTGAGAATCAACTTTCTCAACTTTGTCAAGATCTTCAATTGTTTGGTCTTCAAAAAACACAACATCACGGCTTCTAACAAGTTTCTTCTCAACTGGATCAAAGAAACGATAGCCAAATTCATCTTGACCATAACCAACAAAGATACATTGCCTAGTTTTAACATCTAACTTTGACCTTTCATCCTTAGGAACATGCACAAAGGCTTTACACCCAAAAACTTTAAGATGATCATAAGAAACATTCTTACCAGACCAAACTATATCAGGGACATCACCATTTAAAGCAACAGTAGGAGATAAATTGATAACATATGCAGCAGTATTAAGAGCTTCTACCCAAAAGGAATCTGGTAGCTTAGAATGTGAAAGCATAAATCTAACTCTCTCAACAAGAGTTCTATTCATCCTCTCCGCCAAACAATTTAGCTGAGAAGTCTTTGGAGGAGTTTTCTTGATGCCGATTACCCTGCTCTCTGCAATATCTATCAAAAGGGCCAATATACTCACCACTATTATCATAACGAATTCATTTCATGCATTTCAATTTCTTCCCTTTCTGTCTCTCAACCAAAGCCTGAAAACTCTTGAACACATCAAGTACCTGATCCTTGGACTTCAAAGAGAATACCCAGAGTTTGAGAGAATAATTATCAATAAAAGTCACAAAATAAAGTGCACCACCATGAGACCTTACCTTAAAAGGACCACACAAATCATAATATACCAACACCAGCAAATCAAACTTTCTTGAAGGCAGATGACTCTGAAAAGACACTCTTTTATGTTTATCTGCTAAGCAATGAATGCACTTGTTCAACTTTGCTTGTTTCACTCCAGAAAGCAAATTCTTCTTAGCCAAATTGTTCATCCCATTCTCGCACATATGACTCAGTCTTCTATGCCATAACAATGATAAAGTATCATTCTCCACCAAATTTACTGAGCTCCAAATGGAGCCCTGAAAAACATACATGTTAGACAACTTGTCACCACGGGCAACAACCATCGAACCTCTAGTAAGCTTCCACTGGCCAACACCAAGGGTATTAACATAACCCTCATCATCAAGGAATACCACAGAAATCAAATTCAAGCGAACATCTAGAGCATGTTTGACATTATTGAGAACTAGTTTGGAACCATTGTTACTTTCCAAACAAACTGTCCCAATACCAAAAACTGCAACCTCATGATTATTACCCATTTTCAACATCCCAAAATTACGTGGAGTATAAGAGGAAAATAATTCCTTCTTGGGCGTGACATGAGAAGTAGCACCAGAATCCACAAACCATCTAGACTCATCACGAACAAGATTGACAGCATTTTTATCACAAGAAACAAGAAGATCATCATTAGCAACAACAGCAACACAATTTTCATTGTCACCTTCTTTCTTTTGTTGTCTCATATCTCACTTATACTTAAAACAATATTTCTTGATATGCCCATTCTTGTTGCAATAGTCACATGTAACATTCTTGTATTTAGACTTTGACTTACCTCTAATTTTATCTCTGTCACTCTGACCTCTGAACTTGTTTCTCCCCCTATCTTCAATAACCAAAACATCGAAGTGTGAAGTAGAAGAAGTTGAGCCTTGAGATCTTCTTCTCATCTCTTCATTCAAGACACCACACTTAGCATATTCCATGGTCACAACACCACTGGGAGAAGAATTAGTCAAATAAACTCGAAGAGTTTCAAAAGAGTTTGGCAGAGTATTAAGAAGTCATAGTCCCTGTATTTCTTCATCGAATTGTATATTCATTCCAGATAGCTGGTCAAGAACACCCTGAAAATCATTAATTTGATCAGAAATAGGAGTGCCCTCTTTATACCGGATATTCATCAATTGTTTCAATAGAAACAACTTATTGTTGCTAGTCTTCGAAGCATATAGCATCTCGATCTTGTCCCGCAAACTTCTGGCATATGTCTCATTCACAATTTGATTTCAAACATTATCTTCAACCCATTGTCTAATATAGCTACAAACCTGCAAGTGCTCAAATTCTCATTCTTTATCCGTCATGGACTAGGGTTTATTAGAAGTAAACACCGATAAATGCATTTTCTTAACAAATAGAAGATCTTTCATCTTGCCTCTCCAAATATGATAGTTACTACCATTCAAACAGAACATCTTGCTCATATTTGCCTCCATCATTCAAATCAATTATCAACAATAACCAATGCGCTCATACCACTTTGATGGGAAAGGCAAGGCACTAACAAGAATGTCCGACAAGATAACTGCGAAATAATACCCAAGTCTAACTGTCTCTTTCAATTTGAACCAAGAGAAGACAATCTAAATTAAGCAGATTCGGATTTCCTACGTCATTTTTGCCAAAAATTTTCGTGGACGTCTGTCAAATCCTTAGCTATGGAGCCGATTGGTCCCGATGGGAAAACCAGCCCATTTTCATGGTCAAACGAGCCTCAGAGCGGGTAAGCCCCCCTGTTTTGCTGATATTCATGGGCTTTAGTTCATAGATCTTTTGGTGATCTGGATTTTCGATGTCATTTTTGCCGAAAGTTTTTGTGGACATCCGTTAAGACCTTAGCTATAGAGACGGTTGGTCCAGACGGGTAAAGTGGCCCATTTTTATGGTCAACTGATCCCCGGAGCGAGTAAACCCCCATTTTGCCGATTTTCGTGTGCTATAGTCCATGGATCTTTTGGTTATCCAGATTTTCGATGTCACTTTTGCCAAAAAATTTCATGGACGTCCGTCAACACCTAAGCCATGGAGCCGGTTGATCCCGATGGGTAAACCGTCCCATTTTTAAGGTGAAAGGATCCCCGGAGCGTGTAAACCCCCCTATTTTGCCGATTTTCATGTGCTATAGTCCATGGATCTTTTGGTGATTCAGATTTTCGACATCATTTTTGCCAAAATTTTTTGTAGACATCCGTCAAGACCTTAACTATGGATCTAATTGGTCCAGATGGGTAAACCATCCCATTTTCAAGGTCAATTGATTCCCAAAGCGGGTAAACCCCCCATTTTGCCGATTTTCATGTGCTATAATCCATGGATCGTTTGGTGATCCAAAGTTCCGACTTCATTTTTGCTGAAATTTTTCATTGATGTTCGTCAAGACATTAGTTATGGAGTAGGTTGGTCCCGATGGGGAAACCAGCCCATTTTCAAGGTCAAACGATCCCCGAAGCGGGTAAACACCCCGTTTTGCCAATTTTCGTGTGCTATAGTCCATGGATCTTTTGGTGATCAGGATTTTCAACGTCATTTTTGCCAAATATTTTTGTGGACGTCTGTCAAGACCTTAGCTATAGAGATGGTTGGTCCCGACGAGCCAACCGCCCCATTGTCAAGGTCAAACGAGCCACGGAGCGGGTAAACCCCCCCCCCCCCATTTTGCCAATTTTCGTATGCTAGTCCATGGATCTTTGGGTTATCCAGATTTTCGACGTCATTTTTATCTAAAGTATTCGTGGACTTCCGTCAAGACCTTAGGTATGGAGTCGGTTGGTCCCTTCGGGTAAACCTACTCATTTTCAAGGTTAAACATTCCCCTGAGCGGGTAAAGCCCCTTGTTTTGCCATTTTTCGTGTGCTATAGTCCATGAACATTTTAGTGATCCAGATTTTCGAAGTTGTTTTTGCCGAAATTTTCATGGACGTCCGTCAAGACCTTAGCTATGGAGCCGGTTGGTCCCGATGGGAAAATAAGCTAATTTTCAAGGTCAAACGATCCCCGGAGCGGGTAAACCATCGTTTTGCAGATTTTCGTGTAATATAGTCCATGGATCTTTTGTTGATCCTGATTTTCGACGTCATTATTTTCAAAATATTTCATGGACGTCCGGTAAGACCTTATCTATAGAGCTAGTTGGTCCTGAGGGGCAAACCGGCCAATTTTCTAGGTCAAACGAACCCTGGAGTAGGTAAACCCCCCGTTTTGCCGATTTTCGTGTGCTACATTCCAGGGATATTTTGGTGATCCAGATTTCCGACCTCATTTTTATCTAAAGTATTCGGTGGACATCCGTCAAGACCTTAGGTATGGAGTCGGTTGGTCCCTTCGGGTAAACCTGCTTATTTTCAAGGTTAAACATTCCCCGGAGCAGGTAAAGCCCCTTGTTTTGCCATTTTTCGTGTGCTATAGTCCATGAACATTTTAGTGATCCAGATTTTCGAAGTTATTTTTGCCGAAATTTTCATGGACGTCCGTCAAGACCTTAGCTATGGAGCCGATTGGTCCCAACGGGTAAATAGGCCAATTTTCAAGTTCATACAATCCCCGGAGTGGATAAACCTACTTGTTTTGCCGATTTTAGTGTACTATAGTCCAAGGATATTTTGGTGATTCAGATTTCCGACGCCATTTTTACAAAAAATTTTGTTGACATCCGTCAATACCATAGCTATGGAGCCGGTTGGTCCCGATTGGCAAACCAGCCCATTTTCAAGGTAAAACGAGCCCCTAAGCGCATAAACCCCCCATTTTGCCAATTTTTGTGTGCTATAGTCCATGGATCTTTTGGTGATCCGGATTTCCGACGTCATTTTTGCCGAAAATTTCGTGGACATCCATCATGACCTTAGCTATGGATTCAGTTGGTCCCGACAGGCAAGCCGTCCTATTTCAAGGCCCCGGAGCGGGTTAATCCCCCATTTTGCCGATTTTCGTGTGCTATAGTCCATGGATCTTTTGGTGATCCTGATTTACGAAGTCATTTTTGCCAAAATTTCTCATGGACGTCCGTCACGACCTTAGCTATGGAGCTGGTTGGTCCCAACGGACAAATCGGCCCATTTTCAAGGTCAAACGTTCCCCAGAGCATGTAAATCCTCCATTTTGCCAATTTTGCGTGTGCTATAGTCCAGGGATCTTTTGGTGATCCGGCTTTTCGATGTCACTTTTGCCAAAAAATTTCATGGACGTCCGTCAAGATCTATGGATTCGGTTGGTACAGATGGGAAAACCGGCCCATTTTAATGGTCAAATGATCCGCGAAGCGGGTAAACCCCCCGTTTTGCCAATTTTCGTGTGCTATAGTCTATAGATCTTTTGATGATCCAGAATTCCGACGTCATTTCACCAAAAAATTTCATGGACGTCCTTCAAGACCTAAGTTATATAGCATGTTGGTCCCGATGGGTAAACCGGCCTAATTTCAAGGTCAAACAAACCCTAGGGCGGTTAAACCCCCCGTTTTTGTCAATTTTCGTGTGCTATAGTCCAGGATCTTTTGTTGATCCGGATTTCTGACGTCATTTTTGCCAAACTATTTCATAGACGTCCGTCAAGACCTTAGCTTTGGAGCCGGTTGGTCCCGACGGGTAAACCAGCCCATTTTCAAGTTCAAACGAACCCTGAGCGGGTAAACCCTCTGTTTTGCTGATTTTTGTGATCTATAGTCCATGGATTTTTTGGTGATTTTCGACTTCATTTTCCAAAATTTTCCGTGGACGTTCGTCAAGACCTTAGCTATGGAGTCGATTGGTCCCATCAGGTAAACCATCCCATTTTTAAGGTCAAACGATCCCCGGAGTGGGTAAACTCCCATTTTGCCAATTTTCATGTGCTAAAGTCCATTGATCTTTTGGTGATCCGGATTTTTGACGTTATTTTTATTGAAATTTTTCGTGGACGTCTGACAAATCCTTAGCTATGGAGCCGATTTGTCACGACAGGAAAACCAACCCATTTTTATGGTCAAACGAGCCTTGGAGCGAGTAAACCACCCCGTTTTGCCGATTTTCGTGGGCTTTAGTCCATAGATCTTTTGGTGATCCGGATTTTTGATGTAATTTTTACAAAAAAGTTTTCGTTGATATCCGTCAAGACCTTAGCTATAGAGCTGGTTTGTCCAGGCGGGAAAAGTGGCCTATTTTCATGGTCAACTGATCCTCGGAGCGGGTAAACCCCCCATTTTGCTGATTTTCGTGTGCTATAGTCCATGGATCTTTTGGTTATCCGGATATCCGACTTTATATTTGCCAAAAGTTTTCATGGACGTCCGTCAACACCTTAGCCATGGAGCCGGTTGATCCCGATGGGAAACAGTCCCATTTTCAAGGTGAAACGATCCCCGGAGCGTTTAAACCCCTATTTTGCCGATTTTCATGTGCTATAGTCCATGGATCTTTTGGTGATTCGGATTTTCGACGTCATGTTTGCCAAAATTTTTCGTGGACGTCAGTCCAGACCTTAGCTATGGATCTGATTGGTCCAGATGGGAAAACCATCCCATTTTCAAGGTCAAACGATCCCCAAAGAAGGTAAACCCCCCATTTTGCCGATTTTAATGTGCTATAGTCCATGGATCGTTTGGTGATCCAAATTTTTGACTTTATTTTTGCAAAAAGTTTTCATTGACGTCCATCAAGTCATTAGCTATGGAGCAGGTTGGTCCCGATGGGGAGCCCAACCCATTTTCAATGTCAAACGATACCCGGAGCGGGTAAACACCCTGGTTTACCAATTTTCGTGTGCTATAGTTCATGGATCTTTTGGAGATCAAGATTTTCGAAGTAATATTTGCTCAAAATTTTTGTGGACGTCCGTCAAGACCTTTGCTATGGAGCTGGTTGGTCCTGACGGGAAAACCGACCCATTTTGAAGGTTAAAACACCCCCAGAGTACTTACACCCCAATTTTACCATTTTTCATGTGCTATTTTGATCCTAATTTCCGTCATCATTTTTGCCAAAATATTTCGTGGGCGTTTGTCAAGACCTTAGCTATGGAGCCGGTTGGTCCAGACGGTCAAACCGTCCCATTTTCATGGTCAAATTAACCCCAAAGCTGGTAAACCCCAGTTTTGCCGATTTTCATGTGCTATAGTCCATGGATTTTTTGGTAATCCGGATTTCTGATGTCATTTTTGCCGAAATATTTCGTGGACGTCCGTCAAAATCTTAGCTATGGATTCGGTTGGTCCCGCCGGGTAAACCTGCCATTTTCTATGTGAAACGTGCCCCGGATCGATAAACCCCCTGCTTTGCCAATTTTCGTGTGCTATAGTCCAAGGATCTTTTGGTCATCCGGATATTCGACGTCATTTTTTCCAAAAAAATGTTGTGGACGTCCATCAAGACCTTAGCTATAGAGCCAGTTGGTCCCGATGGGAAATCTGACCCATTTTCAAGGTCAAACAACCCCCGAACAGGTAAAACCCCCCTGTTTTGCTAATTTTCTTGTGCTATAGTCCATGGATCTTTTAGTGATCTGGATTTCCGACGTAATTTTTGCCAAACTATTTCATGGACGTCCGTCAAGACTAGCTTTGGAGTCGGTTGGTCCCCACGGGTAAACCAGCCCATTTTCAAGTTCAAACGAACCTTGGAGAGGGCAAACCCTCCGTTTTGCTGATTTTCGTGCTCTATAATCCATGGATTTTTTGGTGATTTCCGACTTCATTCTCCAAAATTTTCCGTGGACATCCGTCAAGACCTTAGCTATTGAGCCGGTTGGTCCCAACTGGCAAACCAGCCCATTTTCAAGGTAAAACGAGCCCTTATGCGGATAAACCCCCCATTTTACCGATTTTCGTGTGCTATAGTCCATGGTTCTTTTGGTGATCCAGATTTTCGACGTCATTTTTGCTGAAATATTTCGTGGACGTCCATCATGACCTTAGCTATGGATTCGATTGGTCCCGACAGGTAAGCCGTCCCATTTTCAAGGTCAAACGATCCCCGGAGCGGGTTAACCCCCCATTTTGCCGATTTTCGTGTGCTATAGTCCATGGATCTTTTGGTGATCCTGATTTACGACGTTATTTTGCCAAAATTTCTCATGGACATCCGTCAAGACCTTAGCTATGGAGCCGGTTGGTCCCGACGTGCAAACCGGCCCATTTGCAAGGTTAAACGTTCCCCGGAGCGTGTAAACCCCCCGGTTTGCCAATTTTGCGTGTGCTATTGTCCAGGGATCTTTTGGTAATTCAAATTTTTGACGTCATTTTTGTCGAAATTTTTCGTGGACGTTTGTCAAATCCTTAGCTATGTAGCCGATTGGTCCCGAAGGGAAGACCAACCCATATTTATGGTCCAACGAGCCTCTGAGTGAAAAAACCCCCCCGTTTTTCCAATTTTCATGGGCTTTAGTCCATAGATCTTTTGTTGATCCAGATTTCCGCTGTCATATTTGCCAAAAGTTTTCGTGGACGTCATTTAAGACCTTAGCTATAGAGTTGGTTGGTCCAGACGGGCAAAGTGGCCCATTTTCATGGTCAACTGATCCTCGGAGGGGGTAAACCCCCCTTTTTGCCGATTTCTATGTGCAAAGTCCATAGATCTTTTGGTTATTCGGATTTCCAACATCATTTTTGTCAAAAATTTCATGGACGTCCGTGAACACCTTAACCATGGAGCCGGTTGATCCCTATGGGTAAACTGTCCCATTTTCATGGTGAAACGATCCCCGGAGCGTGTAAACCCCCCTATTTTGCCGAATTTCATGTGCTATAGTTAATGGAAATTTTGGTGATTTGGATTTCTGACGTCATTTTTGCCAAAAATTTTCGTGGACGTCCGTCATGACCTTAGCTATGGATCTGATTGGTCCAGATGGGTAAACCATCCCATTTATAAGGTCAAACGATCCCCAAAGCGGGTTTTTGCCGATTTTCATGTGCTATAGTCCATGGATCGTTTGGTGATCCAAATTTCCGACTTCATTTTTGCTGAAATTTTTCATTAACGTTCGCAAGACCTTAGTTGTGGAGCAGGTTGGTCCCGATAGGGAAACAAGCTAATTTTCAATGTCAAATGATCCCCGGAGCGGGTAAACACCCCGTTTTGCCAATTTTCGTGTGATATAGTTCATGGATCTATTTTCATGTGCTATTGTGATCCGAATTTCCGTCATCATTTTTGCCAAATTATTTCGTGGACGTCCGTTAAGACATTCGCTATGGAGCCTATTGGTCCAGATGGGCAAACCGACCCATTTTCATGTTCAAATGAACCCCGAAGCTGGTAAACCCCCGTTTTGCCGATTTTCGTGTTCTATAATCCATGGATCTTTTGGTAATCTAGATTTTCGACGTCATTTTTGCCAAAATATTTCGTGGACGTCCGTCAAGACCTTAGCTATGGATCCAGTTGGTCCCGACGGGTAAACCGGCCATTTTGTTCATGAAACGTGCCCCGGATCAGGTAAACACCCTGTTTTCCCAATGTTCATGTGCTATAGTCCATGGATATTTTGGTGATTCAAATATCCGATGTCATTTTTTCTCAAAAAATTTGTGGAGGCCCGTCAGGACCTTAGCTATGGAGTGGGTTGGTCCCGACAACAAAACTGACCCATTTTCAAGGTCAAACAACCCCCGTTGCGGGTAAACACCCCTGTTTTGCTGATTTTCGAGTGCTATCGTCCATGGATCTTTTCGTGATCTGGATTTCCGATGTCAGTTTTCCAAACTATTTCATGGACGTCCGTCAATACCTTAGCTTTGGAGACGGTTGATCCCGACGGGTAAACCAACCCATTTTCAAGTTCAAATGAACCCCAGAGCAGGTAAACCCGCCGTTTTGCCAATTTTCGTGCGCTATAGTCCATGGATTTTTTGGTGATTTTCGACTTAATCTTCCAAATTTTTCGTGGACATCCGTCAAGACCTTAGCTATGGAGACGATTGGTCCCGACTGGCAAACCAGCCCATTTTCAAGGTAAAACGATCCCCTAAGCGGATAAACCCCCCGTTTTGCCGATTTTCGTGTGTTATAGTCCATGGATTTTTTGGTTATTCGGATTTCTGACGTCATTTTTGCCAAAAATTTTCATGGGCGTCCATCAACACCTTAGCCATGGAGCTAGTTGATCCTGATGGGCAAACCGTCCCATTTTCACGGTGAAACGATCCCCGGAGCGTGAAATCCCCTATTTTACCGATTTTCATGTGCTATAGTCGATGGATCTTTCGGTGATTCGGATTTCCGACGTCATTTTTGCCAAAATTTTCGTGGACATCCGTCCAGACCTTAGCTATGGATCCGATTGGTCCAGATGGGTAAACTATCCCATTTTCAAGGTCAAACGATCCCCAAAGCGGGTAAACCCCCCATTTTGCCAATTTTCATGTGCTATAGTCTATGGATCATTTGGTGATCGAAATTTTCGACTTCATTTTTGTCGAAATTTTTCATTAACGTCCGTCAAGACCTTAGTTATGGAGCAGGTAAGTCCCGATGGGGAAACTTGCCCATTTTCAATGTCAAACGATCACCAGAGCAGGTAAACCCCTGTTTTGCCGATTTTTATGCGCTATAGTTCATGGATCTTTTGGTGATCAGGATTTTGGACGTCATTTTTTATGAAAATTTATGTGGATATCCGTCAAGACCTTAGCTATGGAGCTTGTTGGTCCCGACCGGAAAACCGACACATTTTGAAGGTTAAAAGACCCTCGAAGCACGTAAACCCCAATTTCACCAATTTTCATGTGCTATTAAGATTCGAATTTCCGTCATCATTTTTATCGAAATATTTCGTGGACGTCTGTCAAGACCTTAGCTATGGAGCCAGTTGGTCCAGATGGGCAAATCGGCCCATTTTCATGGTCAAATGAACCCCGGAGCTGGTAAACCCACGGTTTGCCGATTTTCGTGTGCTATAGTCCATGGATCTTTTGGTAATCAAGATTTCCGACATCATTTTTGCCGAAATATTTCGTTGGTGTCCGTCAAGACCTTAGCTATGGATATAGTTGGTCCCGACGGGTAAACAAGGCCATTTTCTACGTGAAACATTCCCCGGTTCGTGTAAACCCCCTGTTTTGCCGATTTTTGAGTGCTATAGCCCATGGATGTTTTAGTGATCCGGATTTCCGACTTCATTTTTTTCAAAAAATTTTGTTGACATCCGTCAAGACCTCAATTATGGAGCCGGTTGGTCCCAACAGGAAAACTAACCCATTTTAAGGTCAAACAACCCCCAGAGCGGGTAAACCCCCCCCTGTTTTGCTATTTTCGTGTGCTATATTCCATGGATCTTTTGGTGATCTGGATTTCCGACGTCATTTTAGCCATACTATTTCATAGAGGTCCGTCAAGACCTTTGCTTTGGAGTCGGTTGGTCCCGACGGGTAAACCAGCGCATTTTCAAGTTCAAACGAACCCCGAAGTGGGAAAAAACCCCCGTTTTTCCTATTTTCGTGTGCTATAGTCCATGGATTTTTTGGTGATTTTTGACTTCATTTTCTAAAATTTTCCATGGACATCCGTCAATACCTTAGCAATGGAGCCGGTTGGACCCGACTAGCAAACCGGCCCATTTTCAAGGTAAAACGAGCCCCTAAGCGGATAAATCCCCCGTGTTGCCGATTTTCGTGTGGTATTGTCCATAGATTTTTTGTTGATCCGGATTTTCGACGTCATTTTTGCCAAAAATTTTCGTGGACGTCCATCATGACCTTAGCTATGAAGACGGTTGGTCCCAACAGGCAAACCGACCCATTTTCAAGGTCAAACGATCCCCGGAGCGGATTGACCCCCCATTTTGCCGATTTTCGTGTGCTATAGTCCATGGATCTTTTGGTGATCCTGATTTACGACGTCATTTTTTCCAAAATTTCTCATGGACGTCCGTCAAGACTTTCACTATGGAGCCGGTTGGTCCCGATGGGCAAACCGGCCTATTTGCAAGGTCAGACGTGCCCCGGAGCGTGTAAACCCCTCGTTTTGCCAATTTTGTGTGTGCTATAGTCTATGGATCTTTTGGTGATCCAGATTTTTGACGTCATTTTTGCCAAATTTTTTCATGGATGTCCGTCAAGACCTATGGATCCGGTTGGTACAGATGGGCAAACCGTCCCTTTTTAAAGGTCAAACGATACCCGGAGTGGGTAAGCCCTCCGTTTTGCCAATTTTCGTGTGCTATATTCCCTAGATCTTTTGGCGATCCAGATTTTCGACGTCATTTTTGCCGAAATTTATCATGGATGTATGTCAAATCCTTAGCTATGTGGCCGATGGGTCCCGACGGGAAAACCAACCCATTTTTATGGTCAAACAATCCTCGGAGCGAATAAACCCCCCCCCCCATTTTGTCGATTTTTGTGGGCTTTAATCCATAGATCTTTTGGTGATAAGTATTTCCAATGTCATTTTTGCCGAATGTTTTCGTGGACGCCCATCAACACCGTAGCCATGGAGTCGATTGATTCTGATTGGCAAACCGTCCCATTTTCAAGGTGAAACGATCCCCGGAGCGTGTAAACCCCTATTTGGCTGATTTTCATGTGCTATGGTCCATGGATCTTTTGGTGATTCAGATTTCTGACGTCATTTTTGCCGAAAATTTTCGTGGACGTCCGTCCAGACCTTAATCATAGATCCGATTGGTCCAGATGGGTAAGCCATCCCATTTTCAAGGTCCAACAATCCCCAAAGCGGGTATACCCCCCATTTTACCGATTTTCATGTGCTATAGTCCATGGATCGTTTGGTGATCCAACTTTCTGACTTCATTTTTGCCAAAATTATTCATTCACATCCGTCAAGAACTTAGTGATGGGGTAGGTTGGTCCCGATGGAGAAACCAGCCTACTTTCAATGTTAAACAATCCCTGGAGCGGGAAAACACCCCGTTTTGCCAATTTTCGTGTTCGGATCTTTTGGTGATCATGATTTTCGACGTCATTTTTGCTGAAAATTTTTGTGGACGTCAGACCTTATCTATGGAGCTGGTTGGTCCCAACGCGAAAATCGACCCATTTTGAAGGTTAAACGACCCCCGGAGCACGTAAACCCCAATTTCACCAATTTTCGTGTGCTATTGTAATCCAAATTTCCGTCATCATTTTTGCCGAAATATTTCATGAACGTCCGTCAAGACTTTGGCTATGGAGCCGGTTGGTCCAGATGGGAAAATCGTCCCATTTTTATGGTCAAATGAACCCCGGAGCTAGTAAACCCCCATTTTGGCGATTTTCGTGTGCTTTAGTCCATGGATCTTTTGATAATCCGGATTTCCGACGTCATTTTTACCAAAATTTTTCTTGGACTTCCGTCAAGACCTTAGCTATGGATCCAATTTGTCCCGACGGGTAAACTGGCTATTTTCTATGTGGAACGGTCCCCGAATTGGGTAAACCTCCTGTTTTGCCAATTTTCGTGTGCTATAGTCTATGGATCTTTTGGTGATCCGGATTTTCGACGTCATTTTTTCCAAATATTTTTGTGGACGTCCATCCAGACCTTAGCTATGGAGCCGGTTGGTCCCGACGGGAAAACTAACCCATTTTCAAGGTCAAACCACCCCTGGAGCGGGTAAACCCCCTTGTTCTGCTGATTTTCGTGTACTATATTCCATGGATCTTTTGGTGATCTGGATTTCCGACGTCATTTTTTACCAAAATATTTCATGGACGTCCGTCAAAACCATAGCTTTGGAGTCGGTTTGTCCCAACGGGTAAACCAGCCCATTTTCAAGTTTAAACGAACCTCGGAGTGGGTAAACCCCCCGTTTTTACCAATTTTCGTGCGCTATAGTCCATGGATTTTTTGGTGATTTCTGACTTCATTTTCCAAAATTTTCCGTAGTCCGTCAAGACCTTAGCTATGGAGACAGTTGGTCCCGTCGAGTAAACCAGCCTATTTTCAAGGTCAAACGAACCTCAGAGAGGGTAAACCCCCGTTTTGCTGATTTTCATGCGCTATAGTCCGTGGAACTTTTGGTGATCCGGATTTCCACCGTCATTCTTGCCAAAATTTTTTGTGGATGTCTGTCAAATCCTTAGTTTTGGAGCCGATTGGTCCTGATGGGAAACCAACCCATTTTCATGGTCAAACAAGCCTCGAAGAGGGTAAACCCCCAATTTCGCCAATTTTCATGGGTTTTAGTCCATAGATCTTTTGTGTGATCCAGATTTCCGATGTCATTTTTATCAAAAGTTTTCGTGGACGTCCATCAAGACCCTGGCTATAGAGCCGGTTGGTCCAGACGGGCAAAGAGGCCCATTTATATGGTCAACTGATCCCCGGAGCAGGTAAACCCCCCGTTTTGCCGATTTTCATGTGCTATTGTCCATGGATCATATGGTTATCCAGATTTTCGACGTCACTTTTTGCCAAAAATTTTCATAGACGTCTGTCAATACCTTAGTCACGGAGCTAATTAATCCCAATGAGCAAACCGTCCCATTATAAGGTGAAATGATCACTGGAGCGTGTAAACCCCCTATTTTGCCGATTTTCATGTGCTATAGACCATGGATCTTTTGGTGATTCGAATTTCCGTCATCAATTTTGCCAACATTTTTGGTGGACGTCCATCAAGACCTTAGCTATGGATCCGATGGGTCAAGATGGGTAAACCATCCCATTTTCAAGGTCAAACGATCCCCAAAGCGGGTAAACCCCACATTTTGCCGATTTCATGTGCTATAGTCCATGGATCGTTTGGTGATCCAAATTTCTGACTTCATTTTTACCGAAAATTTTCATTGACGTCCGTCAAGACCTTAGCTATGGAGCAGGTTGGTCCCGACAGGGAAACCAACCCATTTTCAAGGTCACACTATCCCCGGAGCGAGTAAACACCCCATTTTGCCGATTTTTGTGTAATATAGTCCATGGATCTTTTGGTGATCCGTATTTCCGATGTCATTTTTGCGAAAATAATTCGTGGATGTCTATGAAGACCTTAGCTATGGAGTCGGTTTGTCCCGATGGGTAAACCGGCCCATTTTCATGGTCAAACGATCCTCGGAGAGGATAAACCCCTCGTTTTGCCGATTTTCGTGTGCTATAGTCCATGGTTCTTTTGGTGATCTGTATTTCTGACGTCATTTTTGCCAAAAAATTTCGTGGACATCCGTCAAGACCTTAGCTATGGAGCCAATTGGTCCCGATAGGAAAACCGGCCTATTTTCAAGGTCAAATGATCCCCATAGCAAGGAAACCCCCCGTTTTGCCGATTTTCGTGTGCAGTCCATGGATATTTTGGTGATCCAGATTTTTGACGTTATTTTTGCCAACAAATTTCATGGAAGTCCGTAAGACCTTAGATATGGAGCCAATTGGTCTTGACTAGCAAACCGGCCCATTATCAAGTTCAAATGAGTCCCGGAGAATGTAAACCCCCCATTTTGCCAATTTTCGTGTTCTATACTCCATGCATCTTTTGGTAATCCATATTTCTGACTTCATTTTTGCTGAAATTTTTCGTGGACGTCCATCAAAATCTTAGCTATGGAGCCGGTTGGTCCTGATGGGCAAACAAGCCAATTTTCAAGGTCAAACGATCCCCGGAGCGGTAAGCTCCTGTTTTGCCGATTTTCGTGTGCTATAGACCATGGATCTTTGGGTGATCCAGATTTACGACGTCATTTTTTCCCAAAGCTTTCGTGGATGTCTGTCAAGGCCTTAGATGGAATTGATTGGTCCCGACGGGATAACCGGCCCATTTTCAAGGTCAAACGAACCCCAGAGCGGGTAAACCCCTCGTTTTGCCAATTTTCGTGTTCTATAGTCCATGGATCTTTTGCTGATCTGGATTTCCGACGTCATTTTTGCCGAAATTTTTCATGGACGTCCGTCAAGATCATAGATTTGGAGCTGGTTGGTCCCGACGGGAAAATCGGCCCATTTCCAAGGTCAAACGATCCCCGGAGCAGGTAAACCCCCGTTTTGCTGATTTTAGTGTGCTAGTCTATGGATCTTTTGGTCATCCAAATTTTTGACTTCATTTTTGCCAAAATTTTTCATGAACGTTCGTTAAAACCTTAGCTATGGAGCCGGTTGGTCTCGACAAGCAAATCGACCCATTGTCAAGGTCAAAGGATCCCAGAGTGGGTGAACCCCAGTTTTGCCAATTTTTGTGAGCTATAGTCCATTGTTCTTTTGGTGATCCAAATTTCTGATGTCATTTTTGCCAAAATTTTCATGGACGTCAGTCAATACCTTAGCTATGGAACTGGTTGGTCCCGACGGGCAAACCAGCCCATTTTCAATGTTAAACGAACCCCAAAGCTGGTAAACCACCTGTTTTTCCAATTTTCGTGTGCTATAGTCCATGGATCTTTTGGTGATCCGAATTTCCGACGTCATTTTTGCCAAATTTTTTTGTAGACGTCCGTCAAGACCTTTGTTATAGATCCGATGGTCCCAACGGGAAAATCGACCCATTTTCAATTTCAAACGACCCCCAGAGCGGGTAAACCCCGAATTTTATCAATTTTCGTGTGCTATAGTCCATGGATCTTTTGGGTGATCCAGATTTCCGATGTCATTTTTGCCGAACTTGCTCGTGGACGTCTGTCAAGACCTTAGATAAGGAGCCGGTTGGTCCCGATGGGGAAACCGGCCCATTTTCTAGGTCAAATGATCCCCGAAGTGGGTAAACCACCCATTTTGCCGATTTTCGTGTTCTATAGTTCATGGATCTTTTAGTGATCCGGATTTTCGACGAAAGTTTTGCCGAAACTTTTTGTGGACGTCCATCAAGACCATAACTATGGAGCCAAATGGTCCAGATGGGAAAATCGGCCCATTTTCAAGGTCGAACGAGCCCTAGAGCGGGTAATTCCTTTGTTTTGCCGAATTTCGTGCGCATAGTCAATGGATTTTTTGGTGATTCAAATTTCTGACTTTATTTTTGTCGAAATTTTCTGTGGACGTCCATCAAGACCTTAGCTAAGGAGCCGGTTGGTCCTGACGAGCAAACCGGCCCATTTTCAAGGTCAAATGACCCCCGGAGCAGGTAAATTCCTAGTTTTGCCGATTTTCATGTGCTATAGTCCATGGATCTTTTGGTGATCTTGATTTCCAAAGTCATTTTTGCCTAAATTTTTTGTGGAAGTCCGTCAAAACCTTAGCTATGGAGCTGGTTAGTCCCGACGAGCAAACCGGCCCATTTTTAAGGTCAAACGACCCCCGGAGCAGGAAAATCCCCCATTTTGCCAATTTTCGTGTTCTATAGTCCGTTAATCTTTTAGTGTTCTGGATTTCTGACGTCATTTTTCCAAAATTTTCATGGACATCCGTCAAGACCTTAGCGTTGGAGCCGGTTAGTTACGATGGATAAACCTACCAATTTTCAAGGTCAAATGATCCCCGGAGCGGTTAAACCTCCCGTTTTGCCGATTTTTGTGTGTTATAGTCCATGGATCTTTTGGTGATCCGGATTTCCTACATCATTTTTGCCGAAATTTTTCATGGACATCTGTCAAGACGTTAGCAATGGAGTCGGTTGGTCTCGATGGGTAAACCGGCCCATATTCAAGGTCAAATGATTCCCGGATAGGGTAAACCTCTGTTTTGTTGATTTTCGTGTGCTATAGTCCACAGATCTTTTGGTGATATGGATTTCCTACGTCATTTTTGCCAAAAATTTTTGTGGATGTCTGTCAAGACCTTAGCAATTGAGTCGGTTGTTCCCGACGAGCAAACCAGCTCATATTAAAGGTCAAATGAGACCCGGAGCGGGTAAACCCCCTGCTTTGCCAATTTTCGTATGCTATAGTCCATGGATCTTTTGGTGATCCAGATTTCAGACGTAATTTTTGCTGAAATTTTTCGTGGACATCCGTCAAAACTTTAGCTATGGAGTCGGTTGGTCCAGACGGGCAAACCGGTCAATTTTCAAGGTCAAACGAGACATGGAGTGGGTAAACCCCCCGTTTAGCCGATTTTCGAGTGCTATAGTCCATGGATCTTTTAGTGTTCCAGATTTTCGACCTCATTTTTAGTGAAAATTTTTTGTGGACGTTCGTCAACACCTTAGCTTTGGAGCAGGTTAGTTTCGATGGATAAACTTGCCCATTTTCAAGGTCAAATGAGCCCCGAAGCGGTTAAACATACCATTTTGCCAATTTTTGTATGCTATAGTCCATGGATCTTTTGGTGATCCGGATTTCCTACGTCATTTTTGCCGAAATTTTTCATAGACGTATGTCAAGACATTAGCAATGGAGTCGATTGGTCTCGACGGGCAAACCGGCCCATATTCAAGGTCAATCATCCCCGAAACGGGTAAACCCCTGTTTTACTGATTTTTGTGTGCTATAGTCCACGAATCTTTTGGTGATCCAAATTTCCTACGTCATTTTTGCCAAAAAATTTCGTGGACATCTGTCAAGACCTAAGCAATTGAGTCGGTTGGTCCCAACGGGAAAATCGGCCCATATTCAAGATCTGATGAGACCCGGAGCGGGTAAACCCCTCGTTTTGCCGATTTTCGTGTGCTATAGTCCATGGATCTTTTGGTGATCCGAATATCATGCGTCATTTTTGCCGAAATTTTTCATGGACGTCCGCCAAGACCTTATCTATGGAGCCGGTTGGTCCAGACGGGCAAACTAGCCCATTTTCAAGGTCAACCGAGACACGGAGCGGGTAAACCCCCTGTTTAGCCAATTTTCGAGTGCTATAGTCCATGGATCTTTTGGTGTTCTAGATTTTTGACGACATTTTTAGTGAAATTTTTCGTGGACGTCCGTCAACACCTTAGCTCTGGATTCGGTTGGTCCCCATAGGCAAACCGGGCTTTTTTCAAGGTGAAACGATCCTTGGAGTGGGTAAACCCCCCATTTTGCTGATTTTTATATGCTATAATAGTCCATGAGTCTGTTGGTGATTCGGATTTCCGATGTCATTTTTGCCGAAATTTTCGTGGATGTTCGTCAAGATCTTAGCTATGGATCCTGTTGGTCCTGAAGGGCAAACCAGCGCATTTTCAAGGTCAAACGATCCCCAAAGCGGGTAAACCCCCCGTTTTGCTGATTTTCGTGTGCTATAGTCAATGGATCTATTGGTGATCGGGATTTCAGACTTCTTTTTTGCGAAACTTTTTCATTGACGTCCGTCAAGACCTTAGCTATGGAGCAAGTTGGTCCCGACGGGAAAACCGACACATTTTCAAGGTCAAATGATGCCCGGAGCGAGTAAACCCACGTTTTGCCGATTTTCGTGTGCTATAGTCCATGGATCTTTTGTTCATCCGGATTTTCGACGTTATTTTTGCCTAAATTTTTCTTGGATATCCGTCAAGACCTTAGTTATGGTTTCGGTTGGTCCAGACGGTCAAACCGGCCCATTTTCATGGTCAAATGATCCCCGGCGCGGTTAAACCCCCTGTTTTGTCGATTTTCGTGTTCTATAGTCCGTTGATCTTTTGGTGAACCAGATTTTCGGCGTCATTTTTGCCAAACATTTTCTTGGACATCCGTCAAGACCTTAGCTATGGAGCCGATTTGTCCCAACAGGCAAAACGACCCATTTTCAAGGTCAAATGAGCCTCGGAGCGGGTAAACACCCCGTTATGCCAATTTTTGTGAGCTATAGTCCATGGATATTTTGGTTTATCCAAATTTCTGACGTCCTTTTAGCCAAAAAATTTCATCGACGTCTGTCAAGACATTAGCTATGGATCTGTTGGTCCTGATGGGAAAACCGATAATTTCAAGGCCAAATGAGCCACGGAGCAGGTAAACCCCCCGTTTAGCCGACTTTCGTGTGCTATAGTCCATGGATCTTTTGATGATCCGGATTTCCTACGTCATTTTTGCCAAATATTTTCGTGGACGTCCGTCAAGACCTTAGCTATGGAGCCGATTAGTCCCGATGAGCAAACCATCTCATTTTCAATGTCAAACGATCCCCGGAGTGGCTAAACCCCCCGTTTTGCCAATTTACGTGTGCTATAGTCCATGGAACTTTTGGTGATCTGGATTTCTAACGTCATTTTTACCAAAAAATTTCTTGGACGTCCATCAAGACCTTAGCTATGGAGCCGGTTGGTCCTGAAGGGAAAATAGTCCAATTTTCACTGTTAAACAATTCTCGGAGCAGGTAAACCTCTTGTTTTGCCGATTTTCATGCGCTATAGTCTGTAGATCTTATGGTGATTCGAATTTCAGACGTCATTTTGGTCAAAATTTTTCGTTGATGTCCGTCAACACCTTGACTATGGAGATGGTTGGTCCCGATGGGCAAACCGACCTAATTGCAAGGTCAAACGATCCCCGAAGCGGGTAAACCCCCCATTTTACCGATTTTCGTGTGCTATAGTCCATGGATCTTTTGGGTGATCAGGATTTCCGATGTCATTTTTGTCGAAATATTTCATGCACGTCTGTCAAGACCTTAGCTATGGAGCCGGTTGGTCCCGACAGTCAAACCTCCCAATTTTCATGGTCAAATGAACCCCGGAGCAGGTAAACCCCCCGTTTTGCTGATTTTCTTGTACTATACTCCATGCATCTTTTGATGTTCTGGATTTGAGACGTCATTTTTTCAAAAAAATTTCGTGGACATCCGTCAAGACCTTAGCTATGGAGCTGGTTGGCACTGATCGGTAAACTGTCCATTTTCAATGTCAAACGACCCCTGGATCGGTTAAACCCCTTGTTTTGCCAAATTTCGTGTGCTATAGTCTATGGATGTTTTGGTGATCCAGACTTCCGACGTCATTTTTGCCAAATATTTGTGTGGACGTCCATCAAGACCTTAGCTATGGAGCATGTTAGTCCCGATGGAAAAACCAACCCATTTTCAAGGTCAATCAATCCCCGGAGCGGGTAAATCTCCCATTTTGCCAATTTTAGTGTGCTAGTCCATGGATCTTTTGGTGATCCGGATTTTCTACGTCACTTTTGCCAAAAATTTTGTGGACGTTCATCAAGACCTTAGCTATAGAGCCGGTTGGTCATGATGGGAAATCCGGCCCATTTTCAAGGTCAAAAGACCCCCGAAGCAGTTAAACACCCCGTTTTGACGATTTTCGTGTGCTATCGTCCATGGATCTTTGGTGATCCAGATTTGCGACGTCATTTTTGCCGAAATATTTCATGGACCTTCGTTAAGACCTTAGTTATGGAGCCGGTTAGTATAGATGGTCAAACCGTCCCATTTTCAAGGTCAAATGATCCCCGGAGCGTGTAAACCCCCCGTTTAGCCAATATTAGTGTTCTATAGTCCATGGATCCTGTGGTGATCCAAATTTTCGACGTCATTTTTGCCAAAAATTTTCATGGACATCCGTCAAGACCTTAGATTTGGAGCCGGTTGGTTTGTATGGGCAAACCGGCCCATTTTCAAGGTCAAATGATCCCAGGATCGTGTAAACCCGCAGTTTAGCCAATTTTCGTGTTCTATAGTCCATGGATCTTTTGGTCATCCGGATTTGCGACGTCATTTATGCTGATATTTTTCGTGGATGTCTGTCAAGACCTTAGCTTTGGAGCCGGTTGGTCCCGATGGGAAAATCGACCATTTTCATTGTCAAATGATCCCCAAAGAGGGTAAACCCCCCGTTTTTATTAATTTTCGTGTTCTATAGTCCATGGATCTTTTGGTGATTCAAATTTCCTACGTCTTTTTTGCCGAAATTATTTGTGGACGTCCGTCAAGACCTTAGTTATGGAGCCGATTAGTCACATTGGGCAAAAAGGCCATTTTCAATGTCAAACGATCCCCGGATCAGGTAAGTCCCCCGTTTTACCCATTTTCGTGTACTATAGTCCATAGATCATTTGGTTATCTAGATGTCCGACGTCATTTTTGCCAAAAAAATTCGTGGACGTCCGTCATGACCTTAGCTATAGAGCCGATTGGTCCCGACGGGAAAACTCGCCCATTTTCAAGGTCAAACAATCCTAGGAGAAGGTAAACCCCCAATTTTGCCAATTTTTGTGTGCTATATAATCCATGGATCTTTTGGTGATCTAGATTTCTTACATCATATTTATCGAACTTTTTCATGGACGTCCGTCAAGACCTTAGCTATGAAGCCGGTTGGTCCCGACGGGTAAACCGGCCCGTTTTGTCGACTTTCGTATACTATAATCCATAAATCTTTTAGTCATTCGGATTTCCAACGTCATATTGGCCGAAACATTTCGTGGACGTCCTTCAAGAACTTATCTATGGAGTTGGTTAATCCTGACGGGCAAACTGACCAATTTTGAAGGTCAAAAGACCATCGAAGCACGTAAACCCCCCGTTTTACCTATTTTCGTATACTTATTGTGATCCGAATTTCTGCCGTTATTTTTGCTTAAATTTTTCGTCGACGTCCATCAAGAACTTAGCCATGGAGCCGGTTGGTCCAGATGGGCATACCGACCCATTTTTAAGGTCAAAAGACCCCTAGAGCAGGTAAACCCCTGTTTACCAATTTTCATGTGCTATATTGATCCAGATTTTCGACGTCATTTTTGCTGAAATTTTTTGTGGACGTCCGTCAAGACCTTAGCTATGGAACCTGTTGGCCCCAATGGCCAAACCATCCCATTTTAAAGTTCAAACGAGACTCGGAGCGGGTAAACCACCCATTTTGCTAATTTTCGTGTGCTATAGTCCATTGTTCTTTTGGTGATCCGGATTTCTGACGTCACTATTGCCGAAATTCTTCGTGGACGTTCGTCAAGACCTTAGCTAAGGAACAGGTTGGTCATGACGGGCAATTCGGCCCATTTTCAAGGTAAAACGTGCCTCAAAGTAGTTAAACACCCACGTTTTGCTGATTTTCATATGCTATAGTCCATGGATCTTTTGGTGATCCGGTTTACTGATGTCATTTTTGCCGAAATTTTTCGTGAATATCCGTCAAGACCTTAGCTATTGAGCCGATGGTTCCGACGGGTAAATCGGGCAATTTTCAAGGTCAAACGATCCCCGGAGTGGGTAAACCTCTCGTTTTGCTAATTTTCGTGTGCTGTAGTCTATGCATCTTTTGGTGATTCGGATTTCTGATGTCATTTTTGCCGAACATTTTCATGGACGTTCGTTGAGACCTTACATTTGGAGCCGGTTGGTCCCGACAGGCAAACCTGCCCATTTTCAATGACAAACGATACCCGGAGCAGGTAAACCCCCATTTTGCTGATTTTTGTGTGCTAGTCCATGGATCTTTTTGTCATTCAGATTTTCGATGTCATTTTTGCCAAAATATTTCATGGAAGTCCGTCAAGACCTGAGCTATGGAGCCGATTGGTCTCGACAAGCAAACCGGCCCATTGTCAAGGTCAAAGGATCCTCGGAGTGGGTAAACTCCCGTTTTTCCAATTTTTGTGTTCTATAGTCAATGGATCTTTTGATGACCCAGATTTTCGATGTCATTTTTGCCAAAATTGTCGTGGACGTCCATCAAGACATTAGATATGGAACCGCTTGGTCCCGATGGGAAAACCGACCTATTTTCAATGTCAAACGAACTCCGAAGCTGGTAAACCACCCATTTTGCCGATTTTCGTGTGCTTTAGTCCATGGATCTTTTGGTGGTTCAAATTTACGACGTCATTTTTGCCGAAATTTTTAGTGGATGTCCGTCAAGACTTTGCTATGGAGTTGGTTTGTCCCGACGGGAAAACTGGCCATTTTCAAGGTCAAACGATTCTCGAAGCGGGGAACCCTCTGTTTTACCGATTTTCGTGTGCTATAGTCCATGGATCTTTTGGGTGATCAGGATTTCCGATGTCATTTTTGTCGAAATATTTCATGCACGTCTATCAAGACCTTAGCTATGGAGCCGGTTGGTCCTGATAGTCAAACCGCCCAATTTTCATGGTCAAATGAACCCCGGAGCAGATAAACCCCCCGTTTTGCTGATTTTCTTGTACTATAGTCCATGCATCTTTTGATGATCTGGATTTCAGACGTCATTTTTTCAAAAAAAATTCGTGGACATACGTCAAGACCTTAGCAACGGAGCTGGTTGGTACTGATCGGTAAACCGTCTATTTTTAATGTCAAACGACCCCTGGATCGGTTAAACAACTTGTTTTGCCAAATTTCGTGTGCTATAGTCCATGGATCTTTTGGTGACCCAGATTTCCGACGTCATTTTTGCCAAATATTTGTGTGGACGTCCATCAAGACCTTAGCTATGGAGCATGTTGGTCCCGATGGGAAAACCAACCCATTTTCAAGGTCAATCAATCCCCGTAGCGGGTAAATCTCCCATTTTGCCAATTTTCGTGTGCTAGTCCGTGGATCTTTTGGTGATCCGGATTTTCAACGTCACTTTTGCCAAAATTTTTGTGGACATTCATCAAGACCTTAGCTATGGAGCCGGTTGGTCATGACGGGAAATCCGACCCATTTTCAAGGTCAAAAGACCCCCGAAGCAATTAAACACCCCGTTTTGATGATTTTCGTGTGCTATCGTCCATGGATCTTTGGTGATCCAGATTTGCGACGTCATTTTTGCCGAAATATTTCATGGACCTTCGTTAAGACCTTAGTTATGGAGCCGGTTAGTATAGATGGTCAAACCGTCCCATTTTCAAGGTCAAATGATCCCCGGAGCGTGTAAACTCCCCGTTTAGCCAATATTAGTGTTCTATAGTCCATGGATCTTGTGGTGATCCAAATTTTCGACGTCATTTTTGCCAAAAATTTTGATGGACATCCGTCAAGACATTAGATTTGGAGCCGGTTGGTTTGTATGGGCAAACCGGCCCATTTTCAAGGTCAAATGATCCCAGGATCATGTAAACCCGCAGTTTAGCCAATTTTTGTGTTCTATAGTCCATGGATCATTTGGTCATCCGGATTTCCGACGTCATTTAAGCTGATATTTTTCGTGGATGTCTGTCAAGACCTTAGCTTTGGAGCCGGTTGGTCCCGATGGGAAAACCGACCATTTTCATTGTCAAATGATCCCTAGAGAGGGTAAACCCCCCGTTTTTATTAATTTTCGTGTTCTATAGTCCAAGGATCTTTTGGTGATTCAAATTTCCTAAGTCTTTTTTGCCGAAATTATTTGTGGACGTCCGTCAAGACCTTAGTTATGGAGCCGATTAGTCACATTGGGTAAAAAGGCCATTTTCAATGTCAAACGATACCCGGATCAGGTAAGTCCCCCGTTTTACCCATTTTCGTGTACTATAGTCCATAGATCATTTGGTTATCTAGATGTCCGACGTCATTTTTGCCAAAAAATTTCGTGTACGTCCGTCATGATATTAGCTATAGAGCTGATTGGTCCCGACGGGAAAACTGGCCCATTTTCAAGGTCAAAGAATCCTAGGAGCAGGTAAACCGCCCCCTCATTTTGCCAATTTTTGTGTGCTATGTAATCCATGGATCTTTTGGTGATCTAGATTTCTTACATCATATTTTCCGAACTTTTTCATGGACGTCCGTCAAGACCTTAGCTATGAAGCCGGTTGGTCCCGACGGGTAAACCGGCCCATTTTCAAGGTCAAACGAGCATGGAACAGGTAAACCCCTCGTTTTGTCGACTTTCGTATACTATAATCCATAAATCTTTTAGTGATCCAAATTTCCAACGTCATATTGGCCGAAACTTTTCGTGGACGTCCTTCAAGAACTTATCTATGGAGTTGGTTAGTCCCGACGGGCAAACCGACCAATTTTGAAGGTCAAAAGACCATCGAAGCACATAAACCCCCCGTTTAACCTATTTTCATATACTCATTGTGATCCAAATTTCCACCGTCATTTTTGCTTAAATTTTTCGTCGACATCCATCAAGAACTTGGCCATGGAGCCGGTTGGTCCAGATGGGCATACCGGCCCACTTTTAAGGTCAAAAGACCCCTAGAGCAGGTAAACCCCTGTTTACCAATTTTCATGTGCTATATTGATGTAGATTTTCGACGTCATTTTTGTTGAAATTTTTTGTGGACGTCCGTCAAGACCTTAGTTATGGAACCTGTTGGCCCCGATGGCCAAACCAACCCATTTTAAAGTTCAAACGAGACTCGGAGCGGGTAAACCACCTATTTTGATAATTTTCGTGGGCTATAGTCCATTGTTCTTTTGGTGATCCGGATTTCCGACGTCACTATTGCTGAAATTTTTCGTGGACGTTCGTCAAGACCTTAGCTAAGGAACAGGTTGGTCATGACGGGAAATTCGGCCCATTTTCAAGGTAAAACGTGCCTCAAAGCAGTTAAACACCCACGTTTTACTAATTTTCATATGCTATATCTATGGAGCCCGGTTGGTCTCGATTGGAAAACTAGCCCATTTTCAAGGTAAAATAAGTCATGGAGCGTGTAAACCCTACATTTTTCCAATTTTCGTGTGCTATAGTCCATGGATCTTTTGATGATCCAGATTTTTGACGTATTTTTTGCTGATATTTTTCGTGGACGTCCGTCAAGATCTTAGCTATGGAGTTGGTTGGTGCCAACGGGTAAACCGGCCCATTGTCAAGGTCTAACGAACCCAAGAGCGGGTATACCCCCTGTTTTGTCGATTTTCTTGTGCTATAGTCCAAGGATCTTTTGATGATACAGATTTCTGACATCATTTTGCCGACATATTTCATGGATATCTGTCAAAACCTTAGATATGGAGCCAGTTGGTTCCGACGGGTAACCGGCCATTTTCAATGTCAAACAATCCCCGGATCGGGTAAACCCCCCGTTCTGCTGATTTTCGTGTGCTAGAGTCCATAGATCATTTGGTGTCTGAATTTTTGACGTCTTTTTTGCCAAATATTTTCGTGGACGTCCATCAAGACCTTTGCTATGGAGCTTGTTCGTCCCGACAGGAAAACCGACCCATTTTCAAGGTCAAACAAACCCCAGAGCAGGTAAACCCCCCATTTTGTTGATTTTCGTGTGCTATAGTCTTTGAATCTTTTGGTGATCCAAATTTCCGAAGTCAGTTTTTCCAAAAATTTTCGTGGACATCCGTCAAGACCTTAACTATGGACCAGGTTGGTCCTGACGGGAAAACCGGCTCATCTACAAGGTCAACTGATCCCCGAAGCGGGTAAACCTTCCGTTTTGAAGATTTTCGTGTGCTATAGTCCATGGATATTTTGTTCATCCGAAATTCTAACATCATTTTTGACAAAAAATTTCGTGGACATCCATCAAAACCTTAACAATGGAGCCAGTTGGTCACGACAAGCAAATCGGACCATTGTCAAGGTGAAATGAGCTACGGAGCGGGTAAACCCCCCGTTTTGCCTATTTTTTTATACTAAAATCCATGCATCTCTTGGTGATCCAGATTTTTGACGTCATTTTTGCCGAAATTTTTTGTGGACATCCGTTAAGACCTTAACTATGGAACCGATTGGTACCCATTGTTAAACCGGCCATTTTTAATATCAAATGAGCCCTAGATTGGGTAGACCCTTCATTTTGCCAAATTTCATGTGCTATAGTCCATGGATCTTTTGGTGATCCGGATTTCCGACGTCATTTTTGCCAAATTTTTTCGTGGACGTCCATCAAGACCTTAGCTATGGAGCATGTTGGTCCCGATGGGAAAACCGATCCATTTTCAAGGTCAATCAATCCCTGGAGGGGGTAATCCCACCATTTTGCTGATTTTGGGGTGCTATAGTCCATAGATCTGTTGGTGATCCAGATTTGCGACGTCATTTTTGCCAAAAAATTTCGTGGACATCCTTCAAAACCCTAGATATGGAGCTGGTTGGTCCCGATGGGAAAACCGACCCATTTTTAAGGTCAAACAAACCTCGGAGCAGGTAAACCCCCTTTTTTGCCAATTTTCGTGTGCTCTAGTGTATGGATCTTTTGGTGACATGGATTTTCGATGATATTTTGGCCAAACTTTTTCGTGGACGTTCATCAAAACCTTAGCTATGAAGTCAGTTGGTCACAAAGAGCAAACCGGCCCATTGTCAAGGTCAAACGAGCCGCGGAGCGAGTAAACCTCCCGTTTTGCCGATTTTTGTGTGCTATAGTCCATGGATCTTTTGTTGATACAAATTTTCGATGTCATTTTTGCCAAAAGTTTTCGTGGACTTCCGTCAAGACCTTAGTTATGGAGCCGGTTGGTCCCTACGGGAAAATTGGCTCATTTCCAAGGTCAAATGATCCCCGGAGTGGGTAAATCCCCCGTTTTGCCAAATTTCGTGTGCTATAGTCCATTGATCTTTTGGTGATCCGGATTTATGACGTCATTTTTTATGACATTTTTCGTGGACGTCCATCAAGACATTAGCTATGGAGCCGGTTGGTCCTGATGGGCAAACATGCCAACTTTCAAGGTCAAACGATCCCCGAAGCGGGTAAATCTCTGTTTTGCCGATTTTCGTGTCTTATAGACTATGGATCTTTTGGTGATCCAGATTTCCGACATCATTTTAGCCAAAAAAAATTGTGGACGTCTGTTAAGACCTTAGCTATGTAGTCGATTGTCCTCGATGGGTAAACCGGCCATTTTCAAGGTCAAACAATCCCCAGAACGGGTAAACCCCCCGTTTTGCCGATTTTCGTGTGCTATAGTCCATGGATCTTTTGGTGATCCAGATTTCCGATGTCATTATTGCCAAAAAAATTCATAGACGTCCGTCAAGAACATAACTATGGTGATGGTTGGTCCCGATGGGAAAACCAGCCCATGTTCAAGGTCAAATGAGCTACGGAGAGGGTATACCCCTCCTTTTTGCCGATTTTTGTGTGCTATAGTCCATGTATCTTTTGGTGATCCAGATTTCCAACGTTATTTTTCTCAAAATTTTTGTGAACATCCATCAATACGTTAGCTATGGATACGGTTGTCCCGACGGGAAAACTGGCCCATTTTCAAGGTTAAACGATCCCCGGAGCTCGTAAACATCCCATTTTGTCAATTTTCATGTGCTATATTCCACGGATCTTATGGTGAACTGGATTTCCAATGTCATTGTTGACAAAAAAATTTGTGGACTTCTGTCAAGACGATAGCTATGGTGCCGGTTGGTCCTGACGGGCAAACCCACCCATATTGAAGGTCAAATGAGCTACGGAGAGGGTAAACCCCCTGTTTTGCCGATTTTCGTTGGCTATAGTCCATGGATCTTTTGGTAATCCAAATTTCCGAAGTCATATTTGTCAAATATTTTTGTGGATGTCTGTCAAGACATTAGCTATGAAGCCGGTTGGTCCAGATGGGAAAATCGGCCCATTTTCATGGTCAAATAAGCTCTGGAGTGGGTAAACTCCCCGTTTTGCCAATTTTTGAGTACTATAATCCATGGATCTTTTGGTGATCCGGATTTCCAACTTCATTTTTGTCGAAAGTTTTCATGGACGTCCGTCAAGACCTTAGTAATGGTGCCGGTTTGTCTCGACGGGTAACCGGCCCATATTGAATGTCAAATGAGCCATGGAGCGGGTAAACCCCTTGTTTTACTGATTTTCGTTAGCTATAGTCCATGGATCTTTTGGTGATCCAGATTTTCGACCTCATTTTTTTCTATAATTTTTTATGGACGTTTTTTAAGACCTTAGCTATGGAGCCGATTGGTCTAGACGGGTAAATCACTCCATTTTCATGGTCAAATGAGCTCTGGAGTGGGTAAACCCCCGGTTTGCCAATTTTCGAGTACTATAGTCCATGGATCTTTTGGTAAACTGGATTTTCGATGCCATATTTCCCGAAAGTTTTCATGGACGTCCGTCAGGACCTTAGCTATGGAGCCAGTTGGTCCCAATGGGCAAAACGTCCCATTTTCAAAGTTTAATGATCCCCAGAGCAATTTACCCCCCGTTTTGCCGATTTTCCTGTGCTATAGTCTATGAATCTTTTGGTGATTCGTATTTCCGACATCATTTTTGCCAAATATTTTTGTGGATGTCCTTTAAGACCCTAGCTATGGAGCAGGTTGGTCCAGACGGGTAAACCGGCCAATTTTAAAGGTCGAACGAGCCTTGGAGCGGGTAAACCCCCCATTTTGCCAATTTTTGTGTGTTATAGTCCATGGATCCTTTGGTGATACGGATATCCGATGTCATTTTTGCTGAACCTTTTTGTGAACGTCCTTCAAGACCTTAGCTATGCAACCGGTTGGTCCCAATGTGAAGACCGACCCATTTTCAAGGTCAACCGAGCCCATGAGCAGGTAAACCCCCTATTTTGCCGATTTTTGTGTGTTATAGTACATGGATCTTTTGGTAATCCAGATTTCCGATGTCATATCTGCCAAAATTTTTCTTGGATGTCCGTCAAGACCTTTGATTTTGAGCATGATGGTCCAGAAGGGTAAACCGGCCAATTTTAAAGGTTAAACGATCCCCGGAGCTGGTAAACCCCCTATTTTGCCATTTTTTTATGTCCATAGTCCATGGATTATTTGGTGATTTTTGCCTAAATTTTTCGTGGACGTCCGTCAACACTTTAGTTGTGGAGCCGATTGGTCAAGCCGGGTAAACCAACCGATTTTCATGGTCAAACGAACCCCGGAGCAGGTAAACCCCCCTTTTGCAGATTTTCATGTGCTATAGTCCATGGATCTTTCGGTGATCCAGATTTCCAACGTCATTTTTGCCTAAATTTTTTGTGGACGTCTGTCAAAACCTTAGCTATGGAACCGATTGTCCTGACGGGAAAACCGACCCATTTTCAAGGTCAAACGAACCCCGGAACGGGTAAACCCCCGCGTTTTGCCAATTTTCGTGGGCTATAATCCATGGATCTTTTGGTGATCCGGATTTCCGATGTCATTTTAACCAAAAAATTTCGTGGACATCCATCAAGACCATAGCTATGGTGCTAGTTGGTCCCGATGGGTAAACCAGCCCATATTCGAGGTCAAATGAGCCAAAGAGTGGGTAAACCCCTCGTTTTACCGATATTCGTTTGCAATAGTCCATGGATCTTTTTGTGATCTAGATTTCCGATGTCATTTTTGCCAAAAATTTTCGTGGACATTTTTCAAGACCTTAGCTGTGGAGCCGGTTGGTCCAGACGGGTAAATCGGCCCATTTTCATGGTCAAATGAGCTCCGGAGTGGGTAGACCCCCTGTTTTGCCAATTTTCGAGTACTATAGTCCAGGATCATTTGGTGATCTAGATTTTCGATGTCATTTTTGCTGAAAGTTATGATGGACGTCCGTTAAACGACCCCAGAGAGTTTAAACCCCTCCATTTTGCCAATTTTCGTGAGCTATAGTCCATGGATCTTTTGGTGATCCATATTTTCGATGTCATTTTGGCCGAATATTTTCGTGGATGTCCATAAAGACCTTAGCTATGGTACCGATTGGTCCAAACGGGTAAACCGGCCTCTTTAAAAGGTCAAACGAGCCTTGGAGCGTGTAAACCCCCCATTTTGCCAATTTTCGTGTGCTATAGTCCATGGATCTTTGGTGATACGATTTCCAATGTCATTTTTGCCGAACCTTTTCATGAACGTCCGTCAAGACCTTAGCTATGCAACTAGTTGGTCCCGAAGGGAAAACCGGCCCAGGTTTAAGGTCAAACGAACCCCGAAGCAGGTAAACCCTCTGTTTTGCTGATTTTCGTGTGTTATAGTCCAAGGATCTTTTGGTGATCTAGATTTCTGACATCATATTTGCCAAAAAATTTCATGGACTTCCGTAAAGACCTTAGCTATTGAGCATGTTAGTACAGACGGGTAAATCGGCCAATTTTAAAGGTCAAATGATCCCTGGAGCGGGTAAACCCCCAATTTTGCCGATTTTCGTGTGCATAATAGTCCATGGATTTATTGGTGATTTCCCACTTCATTTTTACCGAAATTTTCCGTAGAGGTCTGTCAAGACCTTAGCTGTGGAGTCGGTTTGTCCTGACGGGTAAACCAACCCATTTTCATGGTCAAATGAACAACGGAGCGGGTAAACCCCCTGTTTTGCCCATATTCGTGTGATATAGTCCATGGCTTTTGGTGATCCGAATTTACAATGTAATTTTTGCCAAAATTTTTAGAGGACGTCCGTCACAACCTTAGCTATGGAGCTGATTGGTCCCGATGGGTAAACCGGCCCATTTTCAAGGTCAAACGAACCCCAGAGT
>JAJOOD010017012.1:0-33110 GCA_029582525.1 Solanum tacnaense | reverse complement strand
ATTCATGTTCAAGTTTAAAATAATTAAATATTATGAAAAACAAGCAAGATAATATAACAAAATAAAATAAAATAACTTAATTAATAAACAAATAAAAATTAAAGTTGAAACGAATGTACCGAACGTCTACGTAAAAGTAGACGTATAACCAAAGCCGGAATTGAGAGATGCCAATTGAAGCTTTCGATTTACTTAAAATAAATCTCCGAAATCCGAACTCCAAGTCAATATCACAAAATAATAATTATGAATTTATGAGAGATTGAAAATTAAGAGATTTTATAAGATGTTAATGAAATAGTTTGTGAATTTGTGATTTAAATGAAAAAATATGGGTATATTTATAGTGTTAAGGGGTTAGAGAGGGGTGGGGGGCTGTTTTGAGCTGTTTTGGGCCCCAGCCCAACGGCTAAAAGGGCCCAACGACTATATAACGTTCAACTTTAAAATAAAATAAAATAATAATAATAATAATTAATTGACCGTTGAACCGGATCAACCGGTCCAGTTTCGGATCGGAACGGGTTCTTACCTAACCGAATCAACCGGATAAAAAACCGAGTTTCGTTTTGGTACCGGTTCCGGTACCTATAAGACCGGTTCCTTACCGGTTAAATCGGTACCGGACTTACCGGTATGGGAACCGGACCGGACCGGCCTAAAACCGGTCCAATTGCCATCCTTAGTTGAGAGAGAAGAAATCCTTTATCTAAATCTTTCATTGCTCATCTTTGAAACAATTGATGTACCATGAATTTATGATATTTTTGATACGTTAAGTGTAGGTGGAAGGCGTGGGTAAAGTACAAAAGAAAATGGGCTAAGTGTTGAACAATGGAGGCGACTGACGATCCGTAATTCCTACTACGAACCGTCGATGATGAGTCGTCGATAACTTCAAAGAAGATTAGTTCCAGTCCATGAACGATGAGTGAACAAGAAAGGCTGTGCTTAGACCTATGGACCACAAGTTATTCCCATTGATGAAACACACAAAAACTAAATAACAAAGGCACCTACGAGTCGTCATTCCGTCGACGAGCCATAGGTGGCCTTCCGTTGGTGAAACTGCCTAGAACCGGATTTCTTTAAGTTTACTTTTCCTACTTGGTTTAGGATTTATTTTCTATAAATATTAGTTGTTAATTTCGTTTTTGGATTGTTAGACCTTTTATGATACTTTTGTTTTGGCTTTGAGAATTATCTTTGACATTTTTAGCATTTATTTCTTAAAGTTTGGTTTATCAAATTTGCATTTATTATTCAATTAAAGATTTCGGATTTCACCTATTCTCATTGTAAGTTCATGATTTATTCTATTAACCCTAATATGAATTGTGAATCCTCAAGCATGAATAGCAAAAAATTACAAAACAATTTTCTCTCTAGAGAAAAGAGCTAACGGTTCCTAAAAAGCTACCACAATGGCTAATTGACGCGCCTAACGGTAACTTTAGGGAAAAATCAGTCTTGCCGGAATGGCCTCACAGCCGCCGAAGGGGCTACTCAGGCCGCCGGATTTGGGCCAAAAGCTACGCAAGGAAGAGGCCAGTAACACCCAATAAGAATCCCAACAAAATTCCTCCCACAGTTCTTCGAATCTACATTTGAACGAAGCGATGAATGGTGCAATTTCGGAAACAGAGTTGGACGGGTTACGCGAAAATATTTCTCTGGATTACAATGGAGGAATTCGAGCAAATGTGGAAGTCAATCTTGAATATACTAGAGATAATCTTACTCTAGTTCAATTTTCAAAGAATTCTACCGTACCAATTGGTGAATCTCACATCGAGACTTCTTCACGAATCGCCTCTGAATCGCCAGAATGACACCTTCAAAATTGAGATAGCTTAGAGCAATTTCGAGCAGATGCGACTTCTGGGGAATCTTCCCACACCTTGGCGAGCATATCACAGCAATCTCAAGTAGTTTGGATGCTAGAGTCGCAGACGAGAAAATACAGGCCAAAGTCGTCGGAGCTCAGGCAAGGAAAGAACAATCCCATGATGGAGCTTCTTCTAACTTCTCATTTAGGATGCGAGGGAATCAGTCTGTATCAACTCCAATGCCTATCCATCAAGACCGAAGGTAGGAACCTGAAAAGGAGCAAAGTAAGGACAAATTAGCTCAAGAACCAAGTCACAATGATCAACAAATCCAAGGCAATAAGCTGCATACATGTAAGTTTCCTAACTCTTCTCTCACTCCAATTGATAGCACTAACAATGAAGCTCAGCTACATTCCGATGTAAATGAGCAAAACAAGAAGAATGCTAAGTCTGTAAGGCAGGAACAACAACAACAGGTTCCCAACTCAATCGATAACAATAATACTTACAGTGACAAGGGCAAGCAGGTTGTTGGTAGTGATACAACTCATAAGCAAAATGATAAGATCATTCCCCCACCCCAACATAATTTTCCTAGAGTGTGTAATAATTTTGGTAGATATGTTCCTAAGCCTCAAGGGGAGAACAACATGTTGCCTCAAGATCCTAGTCACAATGTACAGACTGTTGCAAATTTTTAGAATAATGCTAAGAAAGATTCAGTTGATCCAAATCCTGTAAAAAAAAAAGCGAAGACTCCCCTCAAGAAGATTTCGCTGAACCAACCCCTTATGCCATTGTGTAATCCTTTGCTGCTCGTCTATGACAAAATCAAGCCAAAAATGACACCCCGATTGTACTGGATACCCCTATTAATACTACCAAGCATGGGCTGTCGGCTGTGATTTTTAAAAAGAAAGATGTCATGGTGAAATTTGCTGCTAAATGTTAATTCACTCTTGTGGGTAAGTTTACCTATACTATGCCTAAGGTGGAACTTATCCGGAAAAGCTTCATTATTCAAACTTAACTCTTGGGGGGAGTAAAGATAGCTCATTTTAATTCTCGACATGTTTACATCAATTTGGATAATGAACTCGATTATATCACTGTTTGGACTAAATAAAAGATGAGTATAGAGGTCAACTAATGAGAATTCAAAAATGGACTCCTACATTTAGACCGGAAAAGGAAACCCTTATAGCCCCTATATGGTTATCATTACCTGAATCCCCTGGCATTTTTACAACAAAGAGTTTCTCACTGCTCTACTGAATCCTATTGGAAAGGTTCTATATTTAGACACTGCTTCTATTCAAAAAACTAGCGGGAGTTTGGCCAAAGTCAAAATACAAATTGATCTCACTAAAAAAAGACCCCCTCATGTTTGGGTGGGACTTGATAAAGAGGATGTAAATATGGGAAGGTGGCAAGCCATTGAATATGAGAGTATTCCGAATTATTGTATGTATTGCAAACATCAAGGTCACTTGATACATGTATGCAATACTAAACAGAGGGATGATGATTTCAAAAAGAGGAAGGAGCAGGAAACTGAAAAGCAAACTAAGAAAAAGGCTGAACAAGGAAAAAGTGATCACAAAGGGGTGCAAATGCAAGAAACCAATAGGGAAGCAGACATTACAAATAATCACACCAATGGTCAGTCCAATCAGCACACTGGAAACAATAATACTGAGGAGCAATGGCAGGTACAGAAGAGAAAGAATTCCAGAAATGACACAAATAATAGGGACATACCTCACTCTCCTCCACGGCACAATGAGCAGGAAAAACACCAACAGTCCAACACAGCTGCAAGTAAGAACAATATTCCTATTCATAATAACTATATTAATTTAGATGTGCAGGGACAAGAAAATAATCAAGAAGGAGCAGAACACCAGAAGCAAAACAATATTCCAACCTTGGAGCAGCAAAAGATTCAAGAGTCACATATTGAGATATCTAATTCAAAATTACAGGATTCACCAAACAAAAATAATCATAGGATGCAGCAAAATTAGGGAGAAAATAACAAATCCAAGATCACATGTATTGACTCAGTGCTCCCCAGTCCCAATACCTCCATTGTTAATTGTGTTTATGATGTTGATGAAGCTGAAGGAGGTATGGAAGGGGGGTGTAAGGAGAAACCAACTAACATGCAGGAAGGGGTATCCAAAGGGGGGAATTTGACTCATGTTCTGCATGAGGTTATTCACAGAGACCCTAGAAATGACTTTAGATCCCCTGCTACCACTCTCCAAGTCTCTAACAGTTAAAATGTTCAGAAAAATCACAATAGGTTGCAGTGTATTGTTACTGATCAGAGTCAGGGGAATGCAAGGAATAATGAAGCAGAAGGTAATGGTCCCACTTTGCAGCAAAATCAGACAACTAACAATAATCTGCAGGCTCATGACACTGGCCAAATACATGGTATATTAGGGTATACTGCAGCAGAAGGTATGAATGACAACCTGCAACATTCTCATAAATTCAAGAACAGCAACCTGGAAGACAATGCTACACCAAGTGGCAAGCAGAAAATGGAGGTTACAAAAAAGAGTACAGAAAAACAAGGGCACCAAAATGATAAGGACAATGCTGGGAAACCTACCAATAATAAGTCATCGGGAAAGTTAAGCAAAAAAAGAGGGACTCTATTAAGAGAAAACAACAAAAGGATGCAGAAAAATAGGACAATGATGTCTAGGGTAGTGAAGCTGCAGTGGAACAGAATCAGCAGCAAAAAAATGGTAGATTTTCCCAGAATTCTGAATATGATGTGCTACACTTAGAATATGAATTTGATAAAGATACTCAGTCTATTAATGATGAGGAGGATGGGGAGGAAACCAGTGCTCACTTGACAAAAGGTTTTGGTTCTACTTTTCAAAGTGAATTTCAAGATGAAAATCAGGAAGCTACTGAACAACAAGGTTTATCTCCCAAGGTAGAAAGCAAGTTAGATCACACACCAGACAAGATTCCATTAGTACATCTACTAATTCTAGCAGACCCAACACTAGGTCCAAAAGTAAAGGTTTTTAATGATTAGGACCTTATGTTGGAATGCTAGGAGTATCAACACCCATGGATCTTTGGAAAGACTCCAAACACTCAAGAAACTTCATAACATCTCCATGATGGCTATTCTTGAACCTTTTTTTGATAATTCCCAAATTCAGCATTACAAACTTCATTTGAACATGGAGAATACAGTGTCCAATCCCAATGGCAAAATTTGGTTGTTTTAGACTAATGAGATCAATTGTACAATTTTGGAAACTCATGATCAACACATCACTGGAAAGATTTAGCATGTGGATTCAACAGAAAGTTTTATGACATCTTTTATTTATGCTAAGTGTAAGGATTACCTGAGAAGACCTCTTTGGGTTAGGCTTTTACATTTTTCAAACATGGACATTCCTTGTTGTACCATGGGGGATTTCAATGTGATCACTACTCCAGAAGAAAAGTTGAGGCGTTCATCTTTCCGGTGGGCTTGGTGATACTTGATGGTGAGGTTGACTTTGAAGTACCCATCATTCTAGGGAGATCGTTCCTTGCTACCGAGCGTGCTTTTGTTGATATGGAAAGAGGGCATATGAATTTTTTATTGATCAATGAAGAAGTGACCTTCAATATATCCAAATCAATGAAGCATCAAAGTGATCTTAAGTCGGTGTCTATGGTGAACCATACTTTTGAGGTAGAACCAAAGGTGTCTATTGAAGAGATATTGGGTGTTAAAGCGCTAGATGTTGTGATCATGAATTTTGATGGAGATGGTATTGATAAATATGGTGAGTTAGTGGCTGCACTTGATGGGATGACTTTTTCTCGTCACCAACTAAGGAAGCTGGATCTTGATTTGAAGAATTGAGATACTCTGCCTGCAAAACAATATATTGATGAGCCTCCGACATTAGAGCTAAAAGCTCTTCCATCTCATTTGTGGTATGTGTTTTTGGGCCAAAATAGCACCCTGCCTATTATTATTGTTGCTGACTTGAATGAAGGGCAAGTAAAGGCGTTGATATAGGTGCTACAAAGATTCAAAAGGGCTATAGGGTGGACCATTGCTGACATTATTGGTATTCCACCGGGTATTTGTTCTCACAAGATTCAACTCATGCCAGATAGTAAACCCAGTATTGAGCTCCAAAGGAGATTGAATCCGCCGATGCAAGAGGTTGTGAAGAAAGAGATTATAAAGTGGTTAGATGCTAGGATAGTCTATCCAACTGCTAATAGTAGTTGGTTGTGTCATGTTCAATGTGTGCCAAAGAAGGGAGGAATCATTGTGGTTCCCAACTAAAAGAATGAACTTGTCCCAATGAGGCCAGTCACTGGGTGTAGAGTTTGCATGGATTACCGCAAGTTGAATGTGTGGACCGAAAAAGATCACTTCCCAATGTCAAGCATATACCAGATGTTAGATCGTCTTGCTGGAAATGATTGGTATTGTTATCTAGATGGGTATTCGGGCTACAATCAGGTCTCCATAGATTCAAAAGGATGACATTCGGGTTGTGTAATGCATTGGCAACTTTTCGACGTTGCATGATGTCTATATTTTCTAATATAGTAGAGGACACGATAGAGGTTCTTATGGATGATTTCTCGGTGGTTGTTGACTCGTTTGAAGAATTCTAGGTGCACTTGAGTGATGTGCTAAAACACTGTGAAGAGTGTAATTTAGTACTAAACTGGGAGAAATATCACTTTATGGTGAAAGAGGGTATAGTTCTGGGCCATAAAATTTCTCGAAAGGGAATTGAGGTTTATAGAGCAAAAGTAGAAGTGATTGAAAATTTTTCACCACCCATCTCTGTGAAAGGTGTTAGAAGTTTTCTAGGGCATGCAATGTTTTATAGGAGGTTTATTAAAGATTTATCAAAAATTGTACACCCATTGTGCAAACTTCTCAAAAAGGAGGCGACATTTAAGTTTTGTGATGTTTGTCTGAGAGAATTTGAGGGGTTGAAAGAGAAGTTGGTTTCTGCTCCAATCATTATTTCACCGGATTAGGGACAACCGTTCGAAGATATGTGGGATGTGATTAGTGTGGAAGTTGGCATAGTATTGGGGCAGAGGTGAGAGAAGATTCTTCATCTCATTTATTATGTGAGGAAAGTTTTAAATGTTGCTCAAAAGAATTATACGGTCACAAAACATGAAATACTTGTTGTGGTCTTCGCATTTGAAAAGTTTAGATCCTATTTTCTTGGAACTAAAATCATTGTGCATACTGATCATTCATCTTTGGGGTATCTTATGGCAAAGAATGATGCAAAACTGAGACTGATTCAATGGGTATTGTTGCTGCAAGAGTTTGATTTTGAAGTGAAAAATAGAAAGGGAACCAAAAACCAAGTGTGTGATCACTTGTCCAGATTAGAAGATGAGGCAATGATGAAGTTAGTTGATGGAATTGAGATAAATGATACGTTCCCCGATGAATAGGTATTGGCTGCTTCTTTTGATCTTATCCTTTGGTTCGCAGATTTTGGCAATTATTTGGCAAGCGATGTGGTGCCTTCGGATTTGTCGTTCCACCAAATAAGAAAGTTCATGTCTGATGTAAAGAAGTTTTTTCTGGGAAGAGCCTTACTGTTTTGTATCTGTGCTGATGGGATTGTTCGTGCTAATGAGTATATTTTCATTATTCGTGCTAATGAGTATATTTTCATTATTCGTGCTAATGAGTATATTTTCATTAGTCTCATATTGGTGGACATCATAGTGGTATCCGGACTGCTTACAAAATCTTCCAGTATCGGTATTATTGGCCTACTATTCACAAAGACGCTCATGATTTCACCAAGTCATGTGATCACTGCCAAAGAGAATGAGGTATTTTAAGGAAGAAAGAACTCCCAATGACTCTTATACTGGTGATTGAGTGGTTTAAAGTTTGGGGTATAGACTTTATGGGTCCATTTATGTGCTCGAATAGAATGGAGTACATATTTGTAGTGGTTGACTATGTGTCTAAAAGGGTGGAAAATGTTGCGCATTCAAACAATGAAGGCAAGAGTGTCACTGCATTCCTGAAGAAGAGTATTTTCTCTAGATTTGGTACACCAATGGTGATTATTAGCAATGGAGGTCCCACTATTGTAAAAGGTTGTTCAAGGCATTGCTTGAGAAGTATGGTGTTCGTCACAGCGTCGCAACTCTGTATCATCCACAATCTAGTGGGCAAGTTGAAATGTCAAATAGAGAGATTAAGCAGATCCTTGCAAAGACTGTGAATGCAAACAAAACTGATTGGTCAAGAAAGCCTGATGATGCTTTATGGGCCTATCACAATATATTCAAGACTCTCATAGTTATGTACCCTTACCAACTTGTCTTTGGGAAGTTTTGTCATTTGCCTATAGAGTTAGAGCAGAAAGCGATGTGGGCACTCAAGAAGATGAATTTAGATTGGGATGCCGCATCAAGTCAAAGATTAAATGAGTTGAATGAGCTCGATGAGTTTAACCTAAAATTATATGAAAGTTCAGTCTTGTAAAAACAGAAGTTGAAGAGGTACCATGATCAAAAGATTGAAAAGCGTGAATTTGGTCCTGCTGATTTGGTACTTCTTTTTAATTCAAGGTTGCACTTGTTTCCTGGAAAAGCATAAGACTAAGTGGACGTGGCCATTCAAAGTAGTACAAGTGTTTTCACATGGAGCGGTTGAACTTGACAATGAAGAAGGATTGAGATTCAAGGTGAATTGTCAAAGTATCAAAGTCTACTTGGGCCAACTGGAAGAGGTCGAAGGAGTGATCGAAGAATGGGACCTTGATGAAGTCTGAGTAATCAAGGGGGTCTGCGTCGTGTTGCACGTTAAATCGAGCGCTACTTGGGAGGCAACCCAAGATGTAAAATCCAGCCAATTTTAAGATTTGTTAGTGATTTTAAAAAAAAAATTAGATTTTCTATTGAGCTTTAGTATTAGCTAGATTAGGGTAATGTAGGGTCCGTGTCCAAAAAGAGTCAAGAAAATGTAAAAAGGAAGTCATAATGTTTGCTACGTGTATAGGAAAGCAAAGAAGATGTAAACAAATTGCTGGTGCAGAAGGTCTACGGTTCCCATATATGGTCATTCGTTCCATCGACGGACCGTAAATGACATGTCTAGGTCCAGGTATGATTCCTAAAATTCACTAAGTATATAGGGCAACGACGAAACCATCAATGGACCATAGTTATTACAACGGACCGTCGACGGGGTTTCATCGATCCAACTCTGAGTATTAAGTCGACCCGACCCAAGACCTAATTCAATAAAACCCTCCATTTTTTAAAACATCCCCCATTTCCCTCTTTTCCCCCAACCGTTACAAACCTTTCAATACCAAATGATCAACCATATTCCCACCCCTTCACATCCAATCCTAACCTTTCAATCACTTATATATCTTTTTTCTTACCCTTTGCCCTCATTTTCACTCCTCTTCTCCCATTTCTCTCCCAAAATACTATTCTTCTCAAAATCAAAGGTCACTGGTTTCGAAGTCTAAAAATTTGGTTGTCAAAGGCTAATAGAACACACTCACAGTACTTTGAACTTCTATGAAATGTACTAATTCAACTTTAAACTATTCAATTTGTAGATTGAAATCAAAAGTTGTTACTTGACCTTGGGTATAAATTGCATGCTAAAATTTATTCTAATAGTTAAAAAGTACCCTTGGGACGTTAGTATTGTGAGTGTTGTTAATTTTTTAAACATGTGATCCATGCCTTCTAGTTGTGTTCTTGACTTAGATTTTCGAGTTTACTTATTGATCATATGTCAAATTGCATGATTGAAACCCAAGGGACGATAGAATAACATGACAATACGTTGAAATACATGTTCTAGAAGTGTTTTGGTAGTCTAAATCATTGAATTGTAATGTTGACAAAATTTGAATTGGAACTACCACAATTGTGATTGACACCTCGACTTACCGCTCGTAGGGCAACCTACAGACCGTAAGTGAGGTCCCGTTGGTTAGAAGCACTAAACCAGTAATTTAAGTTGTGAATGACATCTTGGCTTACGGTGCGTTGTTCCATCGATGGACCATTCTGGTGAACCGTCGTTCCAACTTCTGGGACCTAAAATGTGACCTCCTGACCTACAATCCGTCGAAGCTTCGACAGCCTGTAAATACTAACCGTTGGTCCCAAAAGCTAGTTTTTCAGAAACTTTTTTTTATGTTTCGTAATTTATTTTGCTTATTTTTGTTGTGATTTTTATGTATAGTTTAAGTACTAACAAGTATTCCACATGTACAATGGCGCCAAAGAGAGCACAAAAATATCAACGGAAGTATAAGTCCAAGTTGGTTGCACCCTTACCTCGACAGTTTATTGACAAGGACACTGAATCAAGCGGGTCTGAATTTGATCCGGGCACGACCAGAAACTCCCCTACAGCACCTCGTACTACGAGGCAACAAGCTAGACAACTTGTGTTGGAAGGGGAACAGTCCTCCAATCATGATGATGCTCAGTCTGAGGAGGGGGACCGAAACTCAAATGATAAAAATAAGGAGTCATAGTCCGACTCCAGCTCCGATTTAGTAGTTGCTTCGGCATCCGATGCTACCAGTATTAGGTTGGCCCACAGTCCTCCAATACTAGATATGAGCCGATTCATTTATCCATCAAGCCGAACAGATGGTGCATCCGAGGGATGTTCCATATATACATGAATGGGTTGTTTGTGAATGAGCAGCAGAAGATGGCCCGGACCATTACTGAGGATAAACAAGTTCTTACAAGCAGCCTCCACACAGTACTAGCGATTCACGAGTTATTCAAGAGGCACAAATGTGACTGGATGGCCGAGACTCTTGGGAGGTACAACTCAGAGATAATGACGGAGTTCTATGTAGCCACTGTACAGAGTACTATGCCACCACAGGGTAAGCCACTGGCTAAGCCCCCATTGTTGACTACACTAGTGTGAGGTGTCCCCGTTGACTTATATGAGATCACCATCCACCATTTTATTTACCGCCCAATGCATGCTCAACCAATTAATATTATTGATATGACTACCAAATGGGGGTGGTGCAAAGTAGGGTTGCTATGCGTGACATTAAGAAACATGAGAGCCTACTTTGTTGGATGGCTCGACATATTGCTGATAAGGGGAAGAACGCCGAGTGGGTCGAGACATGACACAACCTATTAGGAAGGCGATTATCCCTCATGCGGACAACATAGTGGCCTGCGATTGTACTGTTAATCTTGCTTCACTGATGGTGGGGATTGATATTGATTTCTCTCAAATCTTCATAGAGGAGATACATGAGAGGGCCTACTAGATGACGACCACATTACCATTTCTCTGTCTCATCTTCCACTTTTGTAGAGAAGCTACTGTCTTTGTGGGGATATGATAGGCTGATTGAGATGACCAAAACGGTCGATGTTGGGCTGATTAAAGATGATGCAAACCTCGCGACTCCACGGAAGGGTATCCTGATTAACTTGTTGCTTATGGGTGAAGACCTTGCTACTAATATGGTAGATTAGCCCACCATTCCTGCCTCTACTACGGAGCTCGATGTGCATGGTCCACCTTCCACTTCATCCGGCCAGGCTGCGAACACACCACGTGCTCCCACCCCTTTTGGGTTTGCCTTGATTCCACTTGCTCGAGTCCAAATATTGGAGACTCAGATGGCCACTATATTGTAGAATATTCGGCCTTGGATGAGAAAGTTTGTGGAGGAGTTGGAAGCACAGATAGAGAAGGTAGCTGAAGTGAAGATCCAGGCGGTGCATCAGAGGATTGATGTATTTGAGCTTAGGATACCAGAGAGGCCTCAGCCTGGGTCTACCGTTGATGTTGCTTCTTTTCAGATGGAGTTGGCCAAACTCCAGGTTGATATTGATATCCAAGCCACTGCTGTTCCAGAGTCTGCCCTAGAGGATGATGCTGACGATGTAGTGCTACATGCACTATTTGGTGAGGATGAGCCTCCACTTGACCCCCCTCACGCATTTGGGAAGTGCACACGTACTCTTGGGTATACTACTTATCCGGAGGAGGAGAGACGGGCTAAAAAGAGGGAGAGGCAGGAGATTGAGGTGGCTGACCGACAGTCGCTACTTAATGAGGAGAAGCGGCAATGCCGAGAGAGGGAGTTAGTTGCCGGAGCATCTGCTTCAAGGGAAACGACTGATGGTATTCCCTCTGTTAAAGTCGAGGGCGCTACTAAACGTGTCACTCATGATGATCTAGAGGGTTCAGTCCACCCGGACCCACCCACTTCTTGATTAGTCTTCAGCGCTTATTCGCCATAGGTTTGTCTCACCCTATGTTTTACTCTTTTTTATGTATTAGGGTCATTGCACCATATTTTTTTGGGGGTTGAGGTGAATGGATTGTGAGTGTTAGGGTGAATTTTGAAAAACCCAACTCACAATACTTCCTTGGGGTTTTCTTACTTGTGTTGTTTTTTCCAAAGGAACTATTTAATTTCTGTTGAACCGACATGTTTAGGATAGTATAAGTGTCGAAGTTGACTAAAATGAAAGCATGATGACAAAAGATCATGAAAAGTTATACCCCTCAAAGTTTTAATGTGTGCTTGATAAGTTGAATGTGTAGGATCTTTGTATGACATGATAAGAATTGATTAGACAACATGACTTAAGCTATAACATGAACCAGATACATTAATGATTTGATAGTGAAACAAGGTTCCATGTGTGTGTGAGGTCGTTTGTTTATTCATATAGTATGTGCCAATCTAGAACATGCCCCATTGGTCTTGCTAAGATGATTTAGACTAAGAATTGGGAAATCAGTATAGGCCGTTGATTGATAATTAGTCCACTTAATCCTAAAAAGAACCAACCAAAAGAAATAAATGCTCCTTTTGATCCAAATGTTTGAGCCTAGTGAATACCAATTTTTTTAATACACTTTATCGCCCGGTTCAACCAACCGTCCGTCCTGGTGCCTTTGCTACTGATTTGACCGCTTCTCATCGTTAATCCGGGTTCACCTTGGCCCTCCAAATCATCTTCCCTAGAAAAATTGTGAAACTCTGTGTTGACCCTAGTCCCTCCTTCGACATTGTGAACCTCAACTCAGGCTAAAAGCTTAAGTTGAGGATGGCTGATTCAGAATTTTTCTTTGATTTTGGCCCCGGTCCTCCTTAGGATATCGTGCACCTCAACTTATACAAAGCACCTAAGTTGAGGGTGTCTATTATGGAGGAAAACAAGGAAGAAAGGATATGAAAATATTCGTATGTAGAGAAAAAATGAGCAACAATGTAGAAAATGGAGTGACTAAAAAAAAGAAACAAAAGAATGAAAAACTTAAATAAAATGATGAAGAAAAGATGAAACAAGCAAGAATGTCCGGTCAAAGTCACACCCGTGATTAAATGAATCATAAGGAGAAGGGCAGAAAGAAAAAACAATGTCAAAATAGGTTGTAAAGGAGTTAAAATAGCCAATCTAATGTCAAGGAGGACAAAAAAGTCAATTAATATCCAAATATACCGCACCTAACCATGAGCCTACGTTACAAGCTAATAAAGTCCTGTAGTGATCCTAAGTAACCAGTTTGGAAAGTCAAAGCATAGAAAATAAGAGAAAGCCTATGGTATTGAGCACAAACTGTATTTGAGTTTACTTCTGAGTGTGAGTGTATCCTGAGTCCCAAACTAAAAAGTCAAATTTTGTGTGAAAAGGGATTTCTTTGCAATGAGGGTACAAGTTACACTGTTGAAGAGTTGGTATCTTGGTGATTGTTGTCAGTGTACATGAATGTGTCTATTGGTATATCTATGTCATGTATTGATCCACATGAGTTAGCTTGTTAAGTCTTAATAAAAAATTTGCAGTGTGCTGAAAATAGATAAGAGGGTGATTGTTTAGAAAATGTCATGTGATTGCTTGAGTTTGTGGGTTGCTTCTGCACAAATGTTGTTTAGAGTCTATTGCGTCGCTTGAGGACAAGCAATGCTTTTAAGTTGAGGGTGTTGATGTACCATGAATTTACGATAAATTTGATACGTTAAACTTAGAGTTTTGCATGAGTCATAGGAATTTTGTTATTAGATGTGTTGGTACTTTGGTGTAAATGTTGCAGGAAATAGGTTTTGGAGCAGTTGTTGTTCAAAGTGGTGAAACAACAGGAACTTGGCGATAGACAAACCCGCCTACATGTATTCATTCCATCGACGAGCCATAGATGGAAGGCGTGGGTTAAGTACAGAAGAAAATAGGCTAAGTGTTTAACGACAGAGGCGACTAACGAGCCATAAGTCCTATTGTGAGCCGCATGTGATGTGCCGTTGATAACTTTAGAAAAGATGAGTTCCAGTCCATGAATGGCAAGTGAAAAGGACGGGTTGTGCTTAGACCTACGGACCATAGGTCATGCTCGTTGATGACGCCCACAGAAATATTGGCTAACTGTTAAATAACCAAGGCACATATGAGCCGTCATTTCTTCGACCGCAGGTGGCCTTCCATTGGTGAAATTGCCCAGAACTAGATTTCCTTCAGCTTCCTTTTCCTACTTGGTTTAGAATTTATTTTCTATAAATATTAGTTGTAAATTTTGTTTTTGGGTTGTTAGACCTTTTGTGATACTTTTGTTTTGGCTTTGAGAATTCTCTTGCAAACATTTTTAGCATTTAATTCTTAAAGTTTGGTTTATCAAATTTGCGTTTGTTCTTCAATTCAAGATTCCGGATTTCATCTATTCTCATTATAAGTTCATGATTTATGCTATTAACCCTAATATGAGTTGTGAATCCTCAAGCATGAATAGCTAAATCTGCAACTAGGGTTGTGGGAGCCATGAGTAATTAACAATGTAAAACTAATAATTAAGTAATTCTGGAATAGTGTTTATGTATGTATTGCTAATCTCTTCATTTTGAATCCTTTTTAGTGGTGCACAATGTTAGAACTCACCTCATTCCTATTTCCCCGACCAAGGAAGTAATGAATGAGAAGGAGGTTAAACAACAGAGATTTAGCCTGATTAATAGATATCTAATAGCTTGATCAAATTACGCGAGGGCTAATCTGGGGTCAAGGGTAAGGGTTAGTAAAGCACACACCCATAGATCGACCAAGTTACGTGGTGAAATTCCCTACTTGGACGACCAATCACTTAGGAGATACCTAACTTACTGACTTTGCATATTAAACACTAGGAAAGAGTTATTATTATTAGGATTACTGCGTTAAAAACTTGTGGGGAACTCTTATGCCCTAGTTTCATATCATATTGATATTACAAACTATGAATTTTGCTTACTTGTTACTACAAATCAATTAAAAAAATTGTTTACAAATACCCTTTTTTTACGAAAGTAATCTAGCTACAATTAATCATAAACTAGCCTAAGTCTAGACCATATTCCTCGTGGGAACGATCCTAACCTTAGTTAGGTTCTTTATTTGACAACGACCGCTTATACTTCTTTAGGGAGGTGTAATTTGGGCATATCAGCAGTCTCAGGGCTCCACATCAACATGTTCAAGAGTTTAATCTACCCAGTTAATGAGATACAGAACATAAAAGAATTGGCAAACATATTGGGTTGTGGTACTGGAAAATTCCCTACCACATACTTGGGTCTTCTACTCAAGGCTAAATACAAGATTAAAGACATTTAGAGTGGAATCATATAAAAAATTGAGAAGAGGCTTTCTTCTTGGCAAATGCAATACCTTCTATAGATGGCAGACTAACATTGATCATTACTGTGCTTGACAACATCCAACTTATAATAGGTCACTCCATCCCAAGTAACGCACTTAAACAACTGGATAAAATTAGAAGGAACTTTTTTATGGGAAGGAGGTCATTATTGCCAAACACAGAGCCCTAAATCACTGGTGCTCTAAAATCTCAACTGAACCTTATGGGGTTGGCTGCTGTAAAACCATAAGTAAGCTATGGGAGATGTTCTCATAACACAAAAACCTGGTAGTAGGGAATGACCAACACATCGGTTTCTAAAGAGATAAGTGGTTGGGAAACACCCCTCTAGAGGTTGCTTGCCCCAACATATTTCGGATAGCACATCAGCCAGATGGTACAATACACCAACACATAGATGGAAACTCATGGAACCCTAATCTCAGAAGAAACATACATGACTTGGAGATGGAAGAGTTGATCCGCCTTTTAGGAGCACTTCACAGTGCCACAATCAACAACCTTTCACCAGATTAACTAAAATGGGGAGATAGGAAGAATGGGGAGTTTTTAGTTAAGGTATCATATAAGCTTCTCGGCCCACAAAATGTGGTCACTTCTCTTTGGCCTTGGAAACTTATTTGGAAACTCAAAGTTGCTTCAACTGGACAGAACTTCACGGAGGATGTTTGACTCAAGATAACCTAGCTAGAAGAAAGTTTCAAATGGAAAACAGGTGTTAAATGTGCATGAAGGTAACATAGTCACACAGCCATCTTCTTATACACCGTTCCGTAGCATCAGACTTATGGAGTATGTTTATAACACTTTTTGGACTCAATTGGTTCATGCATAGAGTATCAAGGATGGTTTTGAGAGTTGGAGTTATTAGAAAGCTTATAGCACCATTAAGAGAATTTGAATGATGATACCTGCAACTATTTTTTGGAATATCTGGAATGAAAGTAATAGGAGATGCTTTGATGGAATATCAACTACCTACCAATCTCTAAAAGCTAGTTGTCTTATGTTGTTGTATAGTTGGGTCTATAAGTCCCCAATAGATTCATGTGTTACCCTATTGAATTTTATCAGCTTATTAGCTCTCAACTAGATATGTACTGGAGCTGATAAGTTCTTTTTGCTACTCTACTTTTGTAACTATTATGCATCCACTTTATGCCAGCAACGAAATTATTTACTTCATCAAAGAAAATTGAATCCATACTATGAAAAACTTAAGAGAACTAAGTTTAAATTTTTTATGATACACAATGAAATTCAAGATCATAGATTAATTTATGATCCATAAACCACAATGTATAAAAGTTTAAAGAATTAAATATGAGGATATAGTCCTATTCACAATTCTATATTTAATATGCGGTCCACAAATTCCATTATAGAGAAGGCGTCAGATAATTTTTTTTGGCGAAGTTCAATTATACTAGAAAGTTTGTCTTGCAGATTTATTCTATAGTTCGTGGATGGAATGTATGGCGTGTACATTATTTCTATGGATCATTGATCCCATTTATAGTTCAAACACTTAAAAATAATTTTTGGCTCTTCACAACTTTTATTTGAACCCTCAAGGTGCATTTCATGATACAAATAATGTATTAATGATTGGTCCAAGAGAGGAAAGAAAGAAATACCCGCTCATAAGTTTGTATTTTTACAAACTTATTTAGTTCTTAAGCATGAGTTATTGCCTCATTTTTTTATGTGAATTAGAAGGGCTTTATGCCTTTGTTCTTTTAGTTGCAAACATTTCTTGGATCTAAAGACGATGAAGGATTGGAATTGAAAATAATCTGTAGGAGATTGGCGAAGAGCATGCGTGCCACAAGATAGCACTTGCATGATGCAGAAATTGGAAGAATTCATTGGTTGCCTACATGCAAAACTAGAATAAGCCTGATTGGACCCATGTGTGTTGTAGGTCTTGACATGTGAAATGTAGGTTCCAGTACAAGTGAGCCGAAGGAAATTTGAAGGGTGAATCATCAATGGAAAAATGACATACTTAGAAAACTTCCAAGGTCATTTTGGCGATTTGTGCAAGGATGGAATATAATTGTTCTTCCCTAATTGGGTATTTTGCATCATAGAAAATTGAGTAGTGAATAGAGAACACTTGATAGTACATTCTTAGTTTCCTCGTGAAGAAGAAAATACCATTGTTGCTTAAGCTCAAGCTTGGAATTGATTATATTTACTCAATCTGAATGAAATTGAGGAATTGAACCTTGATATTATTCCCATTTCTTCCATTATTAGTAGCTAAATTCTCTATGGGTGTGTGGGACTGATGGGTGGTTAGATTTGATTGGTTACAGACTAATTGTTCTTAATATTGATTATAATGCATGTATTTATTGATGTCTTCAAGTTCTAATCTAAAAATTAGTGGATGTAAATATTAATTGAACTCTCTAATTTCACATTTGCTTGAAAAAAGAAAGTGAAATTGGGTAAGACTTTAATGGTGAGGACTTTATATTTTTATCAAAGGAATAGAACTGGAAATAGTCTAAATCTAATTTAATCCTCATTAAGAGTTTGAGATATAAATAGTCTATACCCGCTCAAGCTAATGTTTGTTTATTTTTATGATATGATTTTTGAGTTTGAAAGAACCCAAAACAAACACACTCATTAGGTTGAAAAACTTTGAATGTAGTCCAAGTTGAATGTTATCCATAACTTGATTCATAGTGAGATAGTTAGTCAATACTTATCTAATCGATACCCCTATCAAATGCACACCCTAGTCTCTCCAATATTGATAAATTAACATTTGTCTTACATTTTTCTATTGAAATCTGAAATCGATCACTTGTTAAAAACACCTCCCTCCCATTTACAATCATTGTTGATACAATATTATACATGTTTTTGTGAGTCTAGTTACAAACTTAGGTAATCCTACCTCCAATCCAAATGGGATTCTAAACAACTCATAGTTGGGTAATTATTTTGTATACGATTGTAGCTATATCTGTAATTACATAGTTATTTTGGAGATTACCACCCACTCAAGGAAAAAGGGACCTCTTTAAAACTGAATGACTAAAATAAAGAAAAATATTATGTGTTGCTCTCGAAAGATGAGGATTCACCAATGCTTTTACTGAGATGATCAAAAGTTTTACTGACTGCGAGCTAGATAATGAGCATTTGAACCTATATCATAAAATAATGAAGCATAGAGAGGTATGCGGTTAGTACTTTGAATGTACTAAGTATGTGAGATATGCATCATAAGTCTAGTAAACTGAACATGATAAATCTGAAATGTTGAACTGAAATACATGAAGTGATACAATGACCAATAAATCAATATGCAACTGATAAGTATTAAACTAAAATAACTTAATACAAGGTCATGAAATATATGAAAACTGGACTGTGGGATATACTAATTACTACATACTTCATTAAGTTAAACGGAGTCCAACCTGTATTCTAAATGGGAGGGCACTCTATACCTTGCAAGGGTAAGAAACATTGATACTCTGGATTCACTAAACTGTTGTACAAAAGGACTAAGATATCAATCTTTATATGAGGGTCACCCTTAATATCTATGATGACACATAGTTCAAAGACTTAAGAATTGCTAAAGATCTCAGTCCTAACTAACGGGTGAGCCTTCATTCCTATGTACGTCTGGTGCTAAGAAATACTCCCAACTGAATTTATATTGATAACCAGGATATCTCAATAATATTGATAAAATGAGACAGAACTGATAGACATTTTATCGAAAAACATCTTTAAACGTGTGTAACTCAGAGAATGAATGTAAAACTACTCATCATGATTTCTGTACTCTGAAAGGAACATACCATTTAATCATCACGGATCTAAAGACATGAATTGTCCCTATTTTAAGGGATCATAAAAATAACAATATAATTATACTAAATTATAGGTAACAATAAAGTTTATACATGAAGAACTTAAATATGATGAAAATCATGTTTTTCACAAGTACCCCAAGTTTCGTAAAAATCATTAACTAAAGAAATAAGTTTACTTTGGAACTCAATGGGGGTAAAGGATACCATTTATGAAATCCAACATACCTGGATGAGCACACTTGACAAAATTCCTGAACTAAAGCTTGATGGTGAAAAACCCTAGTTTCTTGATTTAGAGAACTTATAATATACTGAATTTTATTGTCTGAGAGTTGGGGGTGAATGGGGAGGTTATTAGGCTATAATATAGACTTAGGAAATTTAATTGAGGGTAAAAGGGCAAGAATACCTCTGTTGGAATGTATGAAGACCTGGAAAATCAATAAGAATTACTTTTAATGAATTTCATCGGCCAATTCGGTGATTTGGAGGTCCCATTGCCAAAATATTCGATAGATCACCAAAAGGGGCTTTGGATTGGTAAAGTAGTAGTCTCTAAAGGTTATTAGGCCAATTCATATTTATGCCAAACTATTTGGCGATTTACCAAATTGACAGGTGTCGTCGCTAAACTTTTCGATCCAAAAGTATTCCAATAAAACAATCATAACTTTCTACTCCAAAATCCGATTAACAAACGATTGGTGGAGTTGGAAAGAAGACTCATAGACCTAAAATTTGATAAATTGTGGGCCACTTAAATCTTCATATTCTTACAGATATAGTTGTTTGATGTTGACGTTTGTATGATCTCATGGAAAAACTTAATCGGTAGGAAAACTTTGAACTTGACTTATTACTAGAGGTCTCTAATGACCCTAAAATACACATGAACACGTAGAAAATAATCGGGTTCAAGTTGATATACTTTCGAGATGGTTCGAATCTGTAGTGTAGAATTTTCAAGGTGTTACAATTTCTCCTCCTTGGAAATATTCATCCTCAATGAAGTTTAAATAAGCTGAAAAGAGTTGGGAAAGAGCTGCAATCCCAAAAAGGACATCTAAATACTAAAAACTAGTAGAGTGACTGACCTTGGACTGAGACACATAAACTATTCTGATTTTGATTAACATGCATGAATACTATGACATGAGAAAGGCGGAAGGGCATGAATCTGATTAGGATGCTCCAAAGGAACTATTACCTCAAGCGGAAAATGAAATAGAAGGAAATAGGTGGTGGTACTTAACCATCATATTTGCTTCTGCTTCCCAAGAAGCTCTCTCAACTAGCTGATTCCTCCAAAAAACTTTCACAAAAGTGAATTCCTTGTTCCTCAAACTATGAACCTGACAGTCAAGAATCTTGAATGAGACCTATTTGTAAGAGAGACTATCCTTCACACCAACACTTTCTAAAGTAACCACTGATGTTGGATCACCAATACACTTCTTCAATAAGGACACATGAAACACTGGATGCACTGATGTTAACTCCGTAGGTAAATCCAACTCATAGGCCACTTCACCAAAATGCCTGAAGATCCTACATGGACCAGCATAATAGGGACTGAGTTATCCTTTCTTACCAAACTTCATCACTCCTTTCATGAGTGAAATATTCAGATATACCCAATCATCAATACCAAATTCAAGCTTTCTTCTCCTTACATCTGCATCTGACTTTTGTCTACTCTAAGTTGTTCTCAACCTATCTCTAATCAGATGAACTTTATCCATAGCCTCATGAAGTGAATCATACCCTATCGAGGTCACTTCACCATTCTGAAACCACCTTATATAAGACCTACACCTTCTACCATATAAAGCGCCTCAAACTAAGCCATCTATATACTGGAGTGGTAACTATTATTATAAGAAAATTCAATAAAAAACAAGTGATCATCCTAATTATAGAATTATGTTGGTGACACGTAAGAGAGAACATGTGATAAAATCCATGTTTAAATCCTCCAACTTTCATATAGGAATGTTGATATACTTAATCATACCTCCTGGTCTTTGGTATTCAATCTTAACTTGTTGTCAATTTGGACACTTAGCCATAAATTTTGTGATATGCTTCTTCATTCCATTCCACCAATAGACTTCTAGTAAGTCATGGCACATACTAGAGGCTCCAAGGTGAATTGAATATCGAGAACTATGAGCTTCTCGTAAAATATATTGCCTCAAACCATCAACATATGGAATACACAAACGATTTCCATAACGAAGTACACTATCTCCCCCCCCCCCCCCCCATTTGGACAAAGCCTTTACAATATTCTTAAGGTTTGTTTCCATCAATTAAACCAAGGTTGGATCATGATTATTATTTTCCTTTACATCTATCACTGCAACACCTTGGATTTGGAAAGGAAGGAAAATGCAGTTTTTTGGGCTAGTTTCTGTGTCTATGGGTCCCATCTACGGACCGTGGAAGCTCCTAAGAGCCGTAGATGGCAACCGTAGGAACTGGGATTTTTTTTGTTTTGAAATCAAGTCCAATACCCTTCTTACCATTCACTAGGACGGTCCGTCAACCTTTGTACTAGTCGTAGATAGGTCTCGTAGGTGAGTCCCAGACTTAGTGAAATTTCAAAGTTTAACAGTTGGTTCTACAGTTGGTATGTACGATCCGTAGAAACACCTATGAACCATACATAGGTTCCATCAAGAATAGGTGAATTTTAAGGTCCAGTAACCTATCTACGATTGACCAGTACGGTCCGTAGAAGGACCTACAGACCGTAGGTAAGGCTCGACAGTTATTTTAAAGGGGCTTTTGGGTCTTTTCCTAATTGTTTTAACTCAATACTATGTTGTTTTACCTATTACCCTTAGCCATATATAAATGTTTTCAAGCCTCAATTAACCCATCTACAATTCATTCTCCTAAATCCTCTAAACTTGACCAAATTAATCCTCCCAAATTCTCTCAAGTCTAAGGAAGAAGAAGAATAAGAATTAGGGTTTCAATCAACTCTCCAATTTCTCCATTTTCTTGGGCTTAAAGGATCAAGGTATGTGGGTATTCACCCATGGAATCCTTTCCTACATGGGGTCCTAAATATTTCAAGTTCCCAATTCAATTTTCGATTGATCAAATTAGGATTTTAATTCAATGAATGTGAGTTTCTTTCAATTATGATTAATTAAGTCTTCTAATGCATTATTTGATGTTAATCTATGATATTTAGTTGAAATTACATCTACCCATGCCTAAATTATGCTTTTCAACTATGATTCTATGCTGAACCTATGAACTATGAATTATGAAGTTATGAAGATATGTATCTTTTCATGAATTTATTGTAAATGAATTGATGATGCTTTGAAGGGAAAGTATTAATGTTATGTGAAAGGATTTATCACTTACTATGATAATCATGATTGTGAAAGGTATTTTTCACAAATAAATTCACACTGGTGAAAGGCTTTCTCATCTATGTGGAATTATGTTTAAGGAGCTATTCTATGTTTTGATCTTCAAATTGTGGTTTGGTATTTATCATTGCCTTTCCCTATGTTAAAATGATATTTGACTTTTATCTATTCCATTGGGATTTAGACTTAGTACCTATAGGGCTTTGAGGTGGAGGCTCAAATAGGCTAGTCTCTAGTAGCAACCTCTAGTCCCAAATTACGTGCCCCCGTAGGATTGCCTTAAATGACCTAGCTAGTGGATCCACTTTAGTAAATGATGATATGTACATATTCTACCTTGGCAAGTAGTTTTCCCTTCTTTCAGTATGAGAGATATACCAGATTCCATGATATAGCTCTCATGGTCTTATTGTCGGTTAAAGCTAATATCCCACAAAATGACTAAGTTTTCTTCCAAGCTTTTCTTATGTCCTTTATGTTGATATACTTGACCATGTTTTCATGATTTTCATGTCATCTCTTCTTTAAAAGTTTTTAAATGTTCCTTTATGATCATGCCTACTCATTTTAAGTTACTTATGTTATAATGCGTATGCTTTATGCATATTGCCTCATACTTCGTACATTTCATGTACTGATGCATACTTGTGCCTACATTGTTTCACTAATGTAGGGTCCGACACTTCCATTTCCCGTACTCATGGCTAGTTGATTTGTTTAGGGAATTCAAAGATTCGTGACTCTTGATGATCTGCGGGCCAAGAGTCTTTATTTCTTTCATGTCATTTCTATTTTCAACTTTGTATGTGATTTATGGGTTACGTCCTAATCACTTTCCTTATGATGTAATAGATGGCTTTGAGTCTTATGTTTAGACTTCCACTTTTGTCAAACTCTTTTGTATGAAATGCTACTTTTTAAACTCTTTTGTTTCTACTATCTTGTATGATGCATGCTAAGTAGTTTTTGTATGGCCTCTCAAGGCCTTATATGCCATGACACGTCTAGGGTGTACTTTGAGTTGTGACAAACTTGGTATTCAGAGCAGAAGGTTTAGAAAGGCCCTAGGATGTCTCATAAGCCACGTCGAGTAGAGACTTATTCATGAGTATGAAGCGCGCCACATTTATGAATGGGAAGCTATAATATGTTTAATAAATTCAACTTTTTTCACTACTCTAAAGTCATGCGATAGAATTTAACTCTATATGTCTTTCTCCTAATATCTATCAGATGTTTTTCAGGATATGGCCCTTCAAAGAGCATACATTAGGAGGAAAGCGGGTTAGAATATGGAAGGAGAAGCTCCTTAAGCTCCACCAGTTTCAGGTGATCCTTTGGCTGAACAAGTGTATGCGGAGTTTAGGGCCGCTTTTCAAGTATTGGCTCAAGACATTATGGCCCAAGCCATTAGGGAGGTTATGGTCCCCATGAACCCAAATGTGGGTATTGCGGCAACTAGAGTGAGGGACTTCAATAGAATGAATCATGCATACTTTCATGGTTCTAAGGTTGAGAAAAATTCTCAAGAGTTTATTGATGAGGTATACAAGGTGTTGATGATCATTGTGGTGAGACCGATGGAAAAGGCGGAATTAGCCGCTTATAAACTTAAGGGTGTTGCTCAAGTTTGGTTCAATCAATGGAAGGAAGAGAGGGTGATTGATACGGGTCCTCTTGATTGGGAAAATTATAAGGGTGTTTTCCTTGATATATTTTTTCCCCTTGAGATGAGAGAGGCTAAGGTAATTGAATTCATTAATCTTCACCAAAGAAATATGAGTGTGAAGGAGTATGCCTTGAAGTTTACACAATTGTCAAGGTATGCTCTTACTATGGTTGCCAACTCTAGGGCAAATATGAGCAATTCCGTCTGAGGTGTGTTTGAAATGGTGATTAAAGAATGTTGTACCACCATGCTCATCAATGATACTGACATTTCTCTTCTACTGGTTCATGCTCAACAAATTGAAGAGTAGAAGCTTAAGGAAAGATCTAGGGGGAAAAAAAGGCAAGGACCGGTGATGGTGAGTTTCCACATTTGAGGTCCAATGGACATGGTCATTCTAAGTTTCAACAAAGGTTTTCCGGTCAAGGCTCCTCTAATGATCCGGCTCCTAAATTCAACAAAGATATGATGCCTAACCCTAAAACTCAATGAGGAATTGGTGGTGGAAATGGTTCTTCAGTTTCTGGATGCTAAAAGTAGGGCAAGAGTCATTCGAAAAAATACTTGATGGGTACGAATAATTGCTTTGTTGTGGCAAGAGTGGTCACCACTTATGTCCATCTAGAAATGAAAAGTGAAAGGATGGTAGGAAGGATCCACCTAGTTGCTCAAGTTCAAGTGCTCCAGAGCAAAACCAGTTTTATGCACTTCAAACTCGTCACGAGCAAGAGGGTTCCCCCTGATGTGGTTAGTGATATGTTGAAAGTCTTTCATCTTGATGTTTATGCTTTTCTTGATCCCACTGCTACCTTGTCTTTTATGACGCCATATGTCGCTATGAGGTTTGATGTCATTTTGGATATGTTGATAAACCATTTTTTTTGTCTATACTTCTATTGATGAATCTATTGTGGCTAAGAGAATCTATAGAAGTTGTCTCGTCTCGTTATCCCATAGAGTCACTCATGTTGATTTTGTAGAGCTTGATATGTAAGATTTCTATGTTATTCTTATGGATTGGCTATATTCTTGTTGTGCTTCTATTGATTGTAGGACCCGAGTGGTCAAGTTTCAATTTCCTAATGAGCCTGTCCTAGAATAGAAAGGGGGGAATTATATGCATAAGAGTCCGTTTGTTTCTTGGCTTAAAGCTAGAAAGATGATATTTAAGGGTGGGTTGCATATACCATCTTGTACGGGTTAGGGATATTGATTCCAAAACCTCTATCTTTAAGTCGGTCCCCGTTGTTAATGAGTTTCTGTAAGTGTTTCCCAATTATTTACCTAGTGTTCCTCCAAAAAGGGAAATAGATTCGGTATTGACCTTCTTTCCGATATGCAACCTATATCTATCCTTTCATATTGTATGGCTCCAGCAGAACTTAAGGAGTTAAAAGAGCAATTGAAAGATTTATTAGATAAGGGTTTTATCCGACCGAGTATCTCACCATGGGGTGCTCCAATTTTGTTTGTTTGAAAGAAAGATGGTTCACTTCGTATGTGTATTGACTACCGGCAATTAAACAAGGTTACCATTAAGAACAAATATCCTCTTTCAAGGATAAATGATTTGTTTGATCAACTACACGGAGCAAGTTAATTCTCTAATATTGACCTCCATTTGAGTTATCACCAATTGAGGATAAAAGAAGATGACATTTCGAAGACGGCTTTTCGAACCTGATATGGACATTTAACCTTTGGTTTGGCTGGATGAGTATTATTTCTTTTCTTTGGATGGAATGTAGAGGATTTAATAGACATGCTTCTTGATCTCCTTAAAAACTGATCTGTAGGTTATGTAGAAAAGTCCTCAAATCCGGGAAGGTCTTGTGGTTGAACCTGATTGGACTTGTAGAAGGCTCAAAAGGAGAAGAAGCAACATTAGAAGGCAAATCAAGTGTTGTCATTTCCTCCATTATTGGATGTATATCATTGCAAGCATTTTGAATTACATATGTAAATCGACATAATAAACAGGATTATGCATCACTAATTAAAAAAATAATACAATAATATGAAGTGAAATTTGTTCACTATACACTGTAAAAAAACATTATCTGAGTAAAGATGTTACACATAAACATGTCAAATTTTGGCTTGACCCCCACAACTCGCCTGTTGCATAATCTAGGTATATAACTGTCCTCTTTGACTGCAATTTTATCATTGATTACAGAGGCACATTCATATATCCAAACATTAAGAGCATATGATATGCCGGCTAATCGATACATCTTTTTTTCTTTGGTGAACTCTTGTCTCAATGTTTTCATCAATTTTGAGAATGCAAGTTGTCTCTATGAACACTGTCCCATCTTCAACCATTAAGAAATATTGGATAGGTATATGTGTATAACAGAGTTGGGAAAAAACAAACGTGTGAATGAAATATATGATTGTCATTTCAACGACATCCTGATTGTTCTCCCATCCACCCATCGAAAATCGTTGAACCAAACGACCCTTGTTTACACTTTTTTTTTTATCCAGGGAAGTATCTTTGAATCAACCGGAGTGGAATCAAGATATCTAAATTCTTCAACATCCTATGTGCATTTCAGGTCGGTAATAATCACAAATTCTTTGATAGTGATGAAATGCAAAATATTCCCGTTTGCATGGCGAATATGGAGCTCATTTATGCTATCCTGCTCCAGCTCAAGTAGTAGCAGAAACTTTGTAATTTGCCCTTTGTAATTGCAGATAGGGATATTGAGATATGGCCCAAAAATTGTATTCTTAAATAATTCAACACCCTCAACCCCTATGGACAAATTCAAATCTTCTACAAAACTCATGTTTTACGTTGAATCAAACTTCAAAGAGTGGGTATGAATTTATTTTATCTTGTATTTCATACACTATAATGAGAAAAATGAACAACAGTTAAATCTAGAAAATAATATAAACATGATACATGCTGAATAATAGATAGCTGAACTTACAATGACTATTATATTTTTATGTGATACATAATATTAATATTTGTATATGAAACACATTGGACCTTAATAAAATGTATAATGTATCATAGATTCGAATTTTGAAACTCATTATAAATTCATATTCTGAAGATGACACCTTCAAGGATATTATTTTTGTATCAGGTAGATGATAAGTTGGATTTATACTTAAATAAGCATATTACAACACAATATATGTCATAAGTTGGGAGTGATACATAATTCAACATGTTACAGTACATTTATAACTTGATACATTGAGAACAATATGTGACAAATTTTTGTATCAGGTACATGAAAACATTGAGAATAACTAAATATTATATTTTTGTATCATGTATATGATATGTTTGGACTGATGCATAATTTAGTAGATTCTCTTGCATTTATAACTTAATACATTAAGAACAACTAAACAAATATATAACATCAAATAATTAACAATCTTAGGGTTTTATGTATCAAAAAACTAAATTGAATGATGATACATTGCAATATGATAACATAATTTTTCAGTAATGTATCATGAATTTCAATTAACAAATAAATGGAAGATTGAACAACAAAAACAACCCAGAAATAGATCGAAACTCATTGCCTTGGGTAGATTAGGCCGAGAAATTGGAGTTGATACTTTTTTACCCCCTTTTAGGGGGTTTTTTCAACATTTTCTTTTGAAGAAGAAGGCAAGTCCTTCTTTACCTTCTCGATACTCACATTCGCCACTACTAATGGATCATGCAATTTTTTAGATCTATATTCAGCCCAAACGACATCTTCGTAATCATAAACAAGATTAGTGTTAGATGACATTATCTAGGTAATCTCAATACTGCGTGAAGGCACATCATCCATAATGTATCAGAATTTCGATGAAGAAAAAAAAAAGGTATGAGCTGTGAGTAAAAGAAATTGAAACAATACCTAGATAGATGAAATCGTTTAACTGGAGTGAGAAAGATCTTGAAATTCAAAATTGTAATGAAAGAATAAACTAATAAGATTGTGGGAGAGAGAATAGGGAGTGATTGAAGGAGTGAAGAAAGGGGGAGATAAATGTGGGTTAGGGGATGAGGAGTTATGTATCCGGAAGTTGGGCTTAAGGGAGTAAAAAAGGGGATTTTAGTAATATTTTGAAAAGGTAGGAAATAATAGAAAATATGCTAAATAATGTTGTGTATATAAGTAATTTTTCCAATTTAATATAAATAAATGGTTGGGTGCGATATAATTAATTTTTAAAGGGCAAAGGTGTAGATGCACCCCTTAGCTTTGAGATTTAGTGCATATATATGCTTTGTGAAAGAAAAAAAATTGATGTATATATATCTTTGTTGTCTAACAAATGGTGCATATATACTCTTGTCATCTAACAAATAGCGTATATTTACCTTTTTCATTAACAAATTAAATTTTAAAAAATCTGAACTTTGATTAAAAAATATAGTATTATATTTTTTTCCAATTAAGTAAATATTGATATGTTAACGAAAATGATAAATATGCACCATTTGTTAGACGTCCGGATTAAACATACACCGATTTTTTAATAAGAAATATATCCTCTCTAAATCACGGAACTAAGGATATATTTAGTCCTTTCCCATTTTTAAAAAGATATTAATCAAATGGTATTTTGCTAATATTACTCTTTTTAGTTTTCCTCAAACTCTTCTTAAAAGTAGAAATAATTATTTTTAGCAAATTTAAAAATAATTAAAAATCACATTAAAAAGAAGAATAATTCTGAAAAAGTAATACTAATAAAATAATTTTTTAGACTTTATGTTGAACCATAAAAGAATACCATCGACTTATTATATTGAACAATTGAAGAGAATACTATTCCCTCCATTCATTTTTAATTGTCAAGATTTTTTTTTTAAGAATCAAACAAATAAGAACTTTGACTAATATATTACAATACATTTTTTTTATCACACTGATATACAAAAAATTACAATTTATAGTACTTTTTGTATAGTTTTTAAATATCTAACTTTTTTATTTAAAATATCTAATTAATGCAATTTAATTTAACTTAAAAAAATAATTAAATTAACTTTTGAAAAGCGTAATATGACCATTAAAGTGAACGGGTGGAATATTAAATGATAAGAAATATATTGTTGGATATGTTGAAAATGTTTACTAATAGACAAAAATGGTCGTGATCATTGTTGCCCCAGCAATTACTCATAATAATGCCGTAGACACTGGACACTAAGAATTGAAATGTGTGCTTCAAAGTTGACATTTTGAGGAATTTGTGAATGCCAAGTGGCGACGTTATGATAGCTGTGAGTCAACATCCACCATTTTCATCCACAAACTTTTTCCCATTAATTAATGTCTAATGAGTTAGCGATTTGTAGTTTAGTTGGTTGATTATCTGACTCATACTTCATTGATAAGGGTTTAATTCTTCATATTATAATCCTCTCCTTCATTTTCCCTTTCCTCACCTTCAATTTCAAAAAAAGAAAAAAAACACTCGTACTTGTTTGGTAGCATAAATAATATTATATTTAATAGTTGATTAGGTTTATGTATAAAATTAATATGGTGATTATTTTGCAATTTGGAAACCTATATAACTAATATATGTAGATTATGATGATATCTATGTTTAATTTTTTAAATAAACCTTTTCATAACTAATTGCTACATAATTCAAAACTAATTCATACTCCCTTAGTCCTTTTTACTAGTTAAATTTTGTTTTGACACACTTATTAAGAAAATAATGATTGACATAATGAGTTTATCATTTTACCCTTATTAATTAATACGGTCTAAATTCTCAAACATATTTACTCACTATATTTTTCAAAGACAGTTGCTCAATGTTAATAAATTAAGAGTATAATAGGAAAAATAAAATTGTTAATCCTTGTTTGTCAAAAATGACAAATAAAAAGAAAAATCAAATTAGAAAATATTTGATAAATAAATAGGGACAAAAAAGTATATTTTTAATACATATATAACTGTAGTCAAATATCAAATTACTCTCATATTGTACTTTAACACAAAAACAAATTCACAATTTAAATTTATGATTTCTAAAATATAATTCTTTTTATTTATTAAATTATATTCTGTATAAAGTAATTGCTAGTAATAATTTTGTAAATAAAAATAGAGTTTACCTTAAAAAAAACAAATGAATTTTGTCTAACCGTAACTGTAATAGAGGTTCACTGTCCCTGACTTAACACGAACCGAAGAAGATCCACAATTTGACACTTTTGATTCAGTAATGTGTATAAAAATAATGTTATATAAATTATATAGTAATGTTTGTATTAATAATATTTGTATTAGTAATATTCATCGTAGATATATATAGATTATCTTATATGCATTATTTAGTTTGATGTATTAAAAATATCATGTATTGTATAAAAATATTTATTTATAAAAATATTCTTAGCAAATGGTGGAAAAAATGTAAAGAAATTTTGAGAAATTACTGGGTCTTTAACCATGCTAACGTATGTATTAAATCCCTATGTATTACTAATATCTACAAATTCATGGTATTAATAATGCACTCTTCAATATAATATAGAGTGTATAACTAATGCAAACATTAGTTATACATAGCATGAAAAAGTATGTCAAACAAAATAACTCTAATACACAAAATTGATATATGCATTATTTTTACTAATACACTCTACCAAACGACTATAGATTTAAAGATAGCATTGGACACTAATTTATGAATTTAGATTCTATTATTTATATTTATATCACTCTATCTGTTTTTAAAATATATGATTTAATTCAAAAGTCAAACTAACTAGTGCGAAATCAAATATAGAACTATAAAAAAAAAATTAAAAAAATTGTATTTTTGAAACTACATATCTATAATGTATTAGTATACATATAATAGAATTTAGATTCTATTATTTATATTTATATCACTCTATCTATTTTTAAAATATATGATTTAATTCAAAAGTCAAACTAACTAGTGCAAAATCAAATATAGAACTATAAAAAAAAAAAAAAAAAAAATTGTATTTTTGAAACTACACATCTATAATGTATACATATAATAGTTAACACCTGAAAATATTCTTATGAAATCGTAAATAAAAAGTTTTCTTTACTCTACTAATTTATATGTACCTTTCTCTAGTAAATTGTTGTTTACACCCCATATTGCAAAATAAATGGTGTTTTAGGCTTGGACATTCATTTTAAGGAAACACGCTTTTCTTAGAAAATAAAATGTATTTTTACTATTTTATCATTAATAAATATCTTTAAAAAATATAGTTATATAAAATTCCTTTTATTTAAACAAAAAATCATTAATGTCTTCTTGATTATGTCAAACACCACTTATTTATTAAAAAATAAATAAAAATACCATTTATTTTAAAATAAAGAGAGTAAAATTAACCCTAGACTAATCTTACTTCAAAAACACTCAATACTAAGGAAAATTTATAACAAAAATAATTAATTTCATCTTTATTTTTTAAAATTACTAATAAATTTGGACAAATAATTTTACTAATCTTGACAATTAATTAATATGAGCAGGGGTGGATCTATTAAGGGGTGTGGGGGTGTCACACCACCCCTGAACTTCGGCGAAAACTCTATATATACATAGGTGTATGTATATATATATATATATAATATTTATATAAATATAAAACGTGCCACCTAGAGAACAAAATTGGCTTGTGGTGCCATGGTAGGAGGGCAACTTTAGAAGGCTGATGTTGTGGGTTCGAATCCCATTTGTACCTATTTTTTTGAGAAATTTGTTGTAGACGTTTTTTTAAGAAAAAGGAAATTGTTGCACACATTCTTTTAAGAAAAATTAGAGAACTAAAATTAATTTATATCGAAAAGACTAATAATTTAATCAAATATAAAATTAATTTAATCGATAAGTCTATTTGGCACCTACGAACTCTAAATCCTAGATCCGCCACTGAATATGAGACAAATTAAGTATATCTTTAACTCATAACCGCGAGTCGCAGAAAATTTTTTTCCTGAATGAATTTTAAGGAATAAGAATTTAAAATAATTATATTCAATACGAATATCAAATATTGTATAAGAAACTCGCAAACAAAAATAAAAATACACATGATAGATTTGTGGGGGTGGGGGGGTTGTTGATGACTGATGAGTAGGCAGACGAGCAGAACTAGTCTTGTGAATAGATGTGGACCATACAAGAGCCAAGTGTCACGTCCCGCCACAACACAGTTAAATTTGGCGTCCGGATAGGGGCGGAAGGGTCTAGAGTTGTGGAGAGGTTTCCGGAAAACTCTAGAACCCTCTAGATTATTCAAGAAGGCTAGAGAATTCCCTAGAATTCTCTAGAATGACTTAGAAGGCAATGGAAGGTCCTAGAGTGTGTAGAAAGTTCTAGAGCTAGGACCAAAGTGTAAATAAGTTTAGGGACTTGTAAAGTAAATATTAATTACATTTTAGTCCCTAGGAGTTAGTATAAATAGAGGATGCCATTCATTTGCAAGGCATCCATCCAAGTGTAAGCAATCTTCCAAAGCCAATACAAAAGCCTTCTTCCAAAAAGCTCTCTTTAATCTTTCTAAGTCTTCCTTTACATTTCCTTAGCGGTCTTAGCATAAAGGGCTTACTTGAGCTTACAAGATCGGGAAAGATTCGTGAGTAAGTTGTCAAGTGCCGCACG
>JAJOOD010017011.1:0-31153 GCA_029582525.1 Solanum tacnaense | reverse complement strand
CGACCTCCGGATGTCGCTTTAATTAATAGTAATTAGATGAAATAAAAATACCGACCTCATGAGGTCGGTATTTTAATTACATACTACCGACATTCGGAAGTTGGTATTATAAAATATCTAATTGAGAAAAAATTCCGACCTCAGGAGGTCGGAATTTTTAATGAATTACAATAAAAACCGACCTCTTGATGTCGGTATTATTTTCTCAATTAAATATAAAAATACCGACCTCATGAGGTCGGTATTTTTATGTAATTCATTTTTTCCGGGAAAAATTCCGACCTCCAGAGGTCGGAATTTGCTTTTCCCGCTTTATTTTGCATAAAAACCGACTACTTGTAAATACCGACCTCCGGAGGTCGGAAATTTTTAGGTCGGTATTCACTGTTTTTTTAGTAGTGAATTGAGGTCAGGTGTGGAGGACACTCGATTCATGATATGTTTCACACCAATACACATCATATACTCAAATATAAACCCTACTAAGTACAAGCATTTTGAAATTCATGAAGGTGAAATCATAAAAGTTGGTTCGACTGTTAGCTGGAAATATAACCAGGGTAACACATATTTTTCTGCTCTCTCTCTCACACACAATATGCTTTTCTTGCATTAAATTTTTTATTGTTTGGTGTATTTTATATTACGAAAGTCAATATTCAAGAAAATTATTTCCGAGAGAAAGTAATTTAGTATGACCGTGTTTTGATTACAAAAAATAAAATAAAATTCCAAGTAAAATATTTTTCATAAATAAAGGAAAAAGTGAACTTCTTTACCTTTTGGGTGGAAGTTATTTAACATTAGTTTTTACTTGTTTCACTCGACACTTAGATATTATTATAGTTTTTATCACTCTAAAGTTCCATTCAATTAAAACACTATGATTTATTAATATTATTAGTATTCAATATATGATTTTCGTAGTACATCTTTTACTTGCTAATTCAACATCTGGAAATATTTTTCAAACACTTTGCAACGAAACATTTCAATTAAAATTACTTCAGTCATACCAAACATAGTATAACCAAATTTATACATGTCCCACTGATCTCCATATTCTCCCCAATGTGAAAAGTGAGGAAAAACAAAATAAATAATTAGATGAAGATACATTCTTTTGTGTTAGTCTAGAAGTTTTACAAGGAATTGAACATTTTATTTAGGATTAACATCTCTTGAATTCTCTGATTCAAATGATTACAGATGGAAAAGAAAAATTTCTTAAGCAAGTGACTGAAGTCGTCGACTCTCAAAATAAATCAATCACTTGGAAAGTGATTGAAGGAAATGTGTTAGAGTTGTATAATTCCTTAATTGTTATCACATCCAGTGAACACCAATGGATTACATTGACATTTGTGTATGAGAAGAAAACTGAAGATACCCCGAGCCCCTCACTGACTTTGATTTTTTCCTTGATTCAATCAAGGATATGGAGGATCACCTTATCAAAATATAAGAAATTTATGATGTTTAATGTTTCAATACATTATGTGTGCGTGTGTTTGTGCTTGTATGATGAGTATTTTGCTATTTCACCTAGCGTATGAAATAAAATTTTATGTTTGGAGAATATACATATTAATTATGTATGAAAACCAATAAATAATGTTATGTTTGTCAATCCCTAAATAAGGTTAGATATATATATGCTACCTCTTTCCGTGGATTGATGCATTTCTATTAAGTATATGTAAGATATTATGAATTTTGTGTAATGATCCTCCAAGTCATTTTCTTTGTTTTTTTTTTTAAATCTCTTTAGCGTTTAGAGCTTTCCTGTAGTGAATCAAGTAATTTATGACTTGCTGGGACTGATAAAATGATTGTCGGGTCGTTCGTTTGGGTTTTGTGCAAGTTTCTGTGTTTTAGAGCTTTCGAAATGGACAGATGATTTCGGTCAAAAGTTTAGGAAGACAACCTCAAAATACAATTTTGATGGTTTCATAAACTCCGTACGGGCCATTTTAGGCAAGGGATATGGTTGGTTCGGGCCCCAAGACTTCTTCTGTGAGTTTGTGTCGTTAGGCGTTTTAACTTTGATAGATATTGCCATCAACGGGAAATGGAGATCCATCTCTTTGTTAGCTGTCAAACTCCCCTTTCGATTCCTCTTTTTTTTTTTCGGAGTAGAAACTCTAGTATCTTCCATAAGAACATAATGAAGATATCCTTAAGATTGTGGAAATCTTACGGAAAATACCTTCGTCACGAATACTTGTACGAAATTCTTTAAAGCTTGAGGCGTGTTAGACACTGTCATTACGGATATTTCACCCAGTATAGGTGTATCTCCCAAGATTCAACAAGCTCTTCTAGTATAAACCTAGGTGCCAGAAACTAAGATTCAATAATATGAACCCAACAAAAGAATAAAAAGAAGAAGAACTACCCTCCCTCTTTCTGCTCTCCACCAGAACATTTATATAGAAAACAAAGACCATCTAATCCTCTGCCAACTCTTGAAATACCAAAACCTTAAAGGCATTGAAGACATAGAGAATTGAAAGCAATTTATTTCAAGAAATTAATGTTGGCAACGACTATATTTCGACCAAAAAGAATATTAATTTATAAGATAATTAGAAAGGCATTAACACCCATTTAATATAATGAATATAGATAATAATATGAATACTTCCTTTTGAGATACTAGAATCATTTTTACAACGTGTTCTACTCAAGGAACTACACAAGTGATGAAGTAAGTTTGGTTTTTTTAGTTTTTTATTTTAACCATATGGTGATGTGACCTTTATATTAATGAATAAAATTTAAAAGTTGAGGGATGTTAACCTCATCCCTCTCTTCCAAATTACAGCCAATAGCTGTTTCGCAAAAAGATACAAGTTTTGAATAAATATACAAGTCCAACATGGTAGGAAAAAATAGCTATAACATCTCGAATGGATCAATTATGTACAAAATAGTTCTTTCTCTACTTATGCCTTAGGGACTCCATTCAAATCCATCCCAATTCTTCCTGTGGAGTTCATTTATATTGTTCATGCTCCAGTTGGCAGGCAGGGGTGTTGAGTCTCCCACAACGTCCTTTAGCTAGTTTTCAGTGTTAAGTTTGACCCAATATTCATTTCTTTATCAATCCTTACCATTTTTTTTTTTGGAAAAAGGTGGTGTACATTTTGCATTTAACATTGCTAGTAAAATATGCTGGCCTTCAATTGATAGCATCGTGAAAAAAGTAGAGGATTTGGGTAATTGTATATCGGGTGACTAAATCAGCTAATTTCTTACCAGTAAAGACTACCTATTGTAACACTTCAAAATTTTTTTGAACTAAGACTCGAACCATCCTTCATGGTGAGTAGGATTTTACCAAGGAATTCAAATTTTTTTAAGTATTAAGATCACTAGATATAGCACCTTGAGTTCCAAAAAGAATTAAAGAGAATTCATTCAAGTCATTCCTAGGTTCTTCTAAGTTTTGGGTCAACTAAAAATGACCATAACCTTTAGTACATAATGAGTTAGGTGGCCCATAAGATATCCAATGAAAGGTCTTCGAATTATATTTCCAACGCCACCGAGTTTGCTAAATTTCAAGCTCGTATGAGGGAGATATGCCCGTTTGAAGTTGGGCTGTCCAATTAAGGATAGTTACCCGAAAATATGAGGGGTGTTTTGGTCTTTTCCTTACCCAATCTGCTTTAAGCATATCTAGTAAGGTTTTAGGAGTCTAAACTGATTAGAACTAGTTTCATTCACCCCAAAAGCGTTTAGGATTTTAGAGAGAAGATTCAAGAGGAGAAAAAGTTTAAAGTTTCAAACGTTCGTTCAAGAAATTCAAAATTTCGCCAAGAACCTAGTTCTTTGAGGTATGTAAGCTTCCATAGTGTTGGGTTCATTCACCCACATGCTAATAATGAATTTCTTTTGTGAATCTAACCATAAATATTGACCAATTTAATTTCTTGATAAGTTCTTGAAGTTTTCTTATCGATTAAGTTTTGATGTAAGATTCTACTTGGGTCAACTTCAAACAACCATATATCTTAGAATATAAGATTTACGTGTGTCATAACCTATTGTATAGGGCAAAACCCTAAGGAAAAATCAAAGTAGAAGACTTCATTCAAGATTCTTCTTTAAGATAAGTCTTTTTCCAAGAATTCCATTTTTATCAACTCAAATTCCCCTATACAATTATGAATCACTAATGAAAATCATAATTCTTGGCCATAAAGATTTCAAGAAACTAATTCAAGAATCTCAAGAAAGGTTTTCTTGATTGGTTACCTTCAAGCTAGAGTTTCAAGGCTTGTAATCAAGTTCTTCTTCAAGATCCTTTCAAGATTCTTCAAGAACCTGGTTCTTCCACGTATGTAAGGCTATCATAGTATTGTACTAGTTCATCCTCACGCCCTACATCTACTTTCAAATTAGTAAAAGAGAAATCTAGAATTCTACCTCTAGATTTGAGTATTGTTGAGATAAGTTGATTTTGAGTTTTTGAGTTCATGTTTCTTTTAAAATTCTATTCGTAATTATCGAATTTCTATATTGTTATTGAGATCCTTCATATCATGAATCATAACTCTTGAATTCATAATTCAAATTCAAGAAAGAGTTAAGAGTAGAGTTATAGAAAGTCTTTGAGTTCAATTGTGAATCCTTTGAGATCAACTGTCGATTTTGAGATTATATTTCTACTTATGTGACTACTACATGTTACCCATTAAGCCCTTGAGTTGAGTTGTTCATGCCCATAATTCCGCATGAACCCTATGAGTCGAGAAGTCTAGAGATGAGTAGTATCATGGAGTCTTGAGTTCTGAGTACTGAGGTTCTTTATTGCTATTAAGATCCCTAAGTTGAGTCGTTCATGTTCATAATTACACATGAACCCTATGATTTGAGTTATAAATTTTAAAAAGCTTTTTAAAGCCAACACTTGAGTTCTTAAATTGAGTTTTGAGAAAGTAAAGATAAGTTTTGAGAAAAGAGTTTTCTAAAATATTATCAGTATGACAATCAAGTATGTCATCAATGTATGAGTAGTATGGTATCTAGATATACCATCAATGTTTATGAAATATAACTTCCTGAGTCATCAATGATCATATTATAATATGAGTTTGAAATGTTTTTGAGAAAGAGCAGAGTTGAGTTTATTTTCTTTAAAATGATATATGGGAACTAAGTATTCCCAAGGGTAAATGTTCTCACATTTAAGATGAGAGGAAACTGAGATTTCCAAAAGAGTTTTGAGCAGTTTGAGTACCATCTCTTTTAAGAGAATGACTTTTGAGTAATAATCTCAAACCACATAAAAAGTTATGTTTTTAAATATATGAACTAGTATATTTTGGGAGTATTATTAAGCACCGATATGGCAGAGAGTTCAGATAATTCATAGCCCCTATAAACCATGTAGCCAACGTGGGTAGAAAGGTCATACTTTATAGATGATTCCTTAATGCTTTTTAGCATAGACTAGTGGATCCACTTAGTTGAGAGGTTCTATACCCCGACAAAGTATAGGACAGTTCTGGCAGCGTGGACGAGATGTTGTATCATCACATAACTCATAGTGATGGTTGTGGGTTAGAGAAACTCTCACATAGTTATATTGTATTTTTATATATATAAGCTGAGTCATTATTATATTCTTCAATACATTGAGTTGTTATCTACTGTTTTAAAAGGTTTCCATATATATTGCATCTTTTACTATTGCTTTATCCTTGAGTATTATGAGTATCATATCTTGAGATGAATACCTTTGAGTTGAGTTGAGTTTAGTTGAGTGAGTTGAGAAGAGGTAAGTATGTTTCCTTTTTATCAAGTTCATGCCTATGTTTATGCTTTAGAATTCCCCTTACATACTCGTACATTCCACGTACTAAGCCATTTGTCCTGCATCGTTTCAAGATGCAGATATAGATGTTCAGGATCGCAAACAAGCATTTCATTGAGGTCATGGGATATCTTAGTCAGCTTAGTCAGCTTTGGTGAGCCTTATTATAATCGAGAGGACTTTACCTTTACCTTACAGCTAGTAGTTATGAGATGTTGTAGGTCTTGTCCCAATATTTTTCTATAACAGTAGAGGCTTCATAGATAGACAGTAGAGTTTGAGATATCGGTTTCATTTATCTAATTAAATGTTTTAAAGACTTGAGTTGCCTATTGTTGGCTAGTTGAATATTCTATTTATATGCATAGTACATCATTTGAGTTAAAGCTTTGTATTTGAGTTTCAATGAATTTTATTCTATTTTAAGCTTTGTATGCTTAAGTTAGTCTTCTGTCTGTAGTCAGCCAGGATGATGGTTCTCGAGTGTCGGCCACGTCCAGGGTGTAGGCTCGGGTCGTGACAAACATGGTATCAGAGCACAGAGTTCAAGTGTCCTAGGGTGTCTATGAAGCTTTGTCAAGTAGGATCCTATTTGTGGTTGTGAGGGCCCCACTTCTATAAATAAGTCACTACAGACATTTAGGAAAATTTTCCCTTCTTTGATACTCTTAATCGTGCAATGGAGCTATGTCATAGAGATTTATTCATACTTGTGTGTTTCTTAGATTCATTCGACTACCCCTTATACTAAAGGTGGTTGTAAAGTGAAGTTGAAAAATCCTTATGGATGAGTTATTCTTAGCAAGAGTCTTGTGGAGGTCATGAGATTTCAGAGAGGCTTAAGAGAAGCCTGTGAGTGAGTTAAGTGTGGAGTTCGAGAGGAATGCACTCATGTTAAGATGAAACGTGCATTTGAGCTAAAAGTGAATTGTACACTCTTCCCTAAACCTTATTCAGCCGAGACCTTTAAGAGGATTGTATGTTTAGAGCTTGGGTAATATATTCACCCGAGAAGGTAGCTTGAGTTACGAGATCATGAGCAGTAGTAGTGAAAGAGCCCAGAGTTAGAGGAAAGTATGCAGAGGCTTAGTAATCTAAGTAAGGGAGATGGTGTTTCGACAAGCTATGTTACTATAGTCATGCACCTAGTAAGTTATTAATGAGGAGTTTTCCCTTATGGGTAGACTAAGAAGTGATGAGTTATGAAGATTCCATCATAGGAGGTAGATTGTGTTTTAGCTAGAAATGAGCTTGTGATGAAGTGTCATTATGTAGGTAATGACCAAGTGTAAGTGTCGAATAGAAGAGCAAAAGTATACATAATGTGATAGATCTAAGTTAGGCTTATGATTTTTTTGAGAGGGTCATGATGCTTAGAAGGTTATAGAACTGATCAAGTAATGAGGTATATCATAGTAGGCGAGCGATCGTATTGATATTCGGGTTTAGTACTGAACATTAAGCTTGAATTTGAGATGAGTGTCATGATCCAAACAATGGTAACATGAGGGTGATGATGTTAGTCTTGAGATTTGATTTGGTAGACATGACATAAGAGTAGGTGAGAAATTGAAATGTTTGATGCAATGAATATGAGTAGTACCAGTGAGAGATCCTAATGTTTAGATAAGGGTGGTGAAGTGTCGCTAAGTTACAAGAGCAACAAGAACATTACGAGGTGTACCGAGAGGGTATGTAATCAGAAGAGGATAACATAAACACCATAGAAAGAAGTCGTAGTACCTACTTATGGAGAGTTCGGTAGTCATGAGATAAGCTTCTCCCGAGTGTTAGAGTAAAAGAGGATGTAGACCAGTTAGAAATGTTGGAATAGGTCCACAGGTTTCAAGTGTCAGCTTTAGACCTAAGGGGGAGATGATAAGATTGGAAATCAAGTCAAGTGTTGAGAATAACATAGTAATGAGTTCAAAAGAGTATAGGAGACATCTTTTCAGAGGTCCTTTTAGTAACAGAGTAATGTTAGAAAGAGAAGGTTAATGATCCTATCGTGATAATGATGGTATGATAATTCTGTCAAAGGTTATAAAGGAGGAGGAAGAATATAATGAGGTTTTACTATGCGAAATAGCTAAATAAGAGCCCTTAGTTGGTTCCGAGTATTAATGCGGGAAAATTTTAGTTGGTATGGCAGAGATGATAAGAGTAACCCCGTTCCATAACCAATCCAGTCGCCATTCGAGGATGAATGATCACAAGGGGGAGATATTGTAACACTCCAGAATATTTTTGAACTAAGACTCGAACCATCCTTCGTGGTGAGTAGGATTTTACCAAGGAATTCAAAATTTCTTAAGTATTAAGATCACTAGATATAGCACCTTGAGTTCCAAAAAGAATTAAAGAGAATTCATTCAAGTTATCCCTAGGTTCTTCAAAGTTTTGGGTCAACTTAAAATGATCGAACAGAACCTTCAGTACAAAATGAGTTAGGTGGCCCATAAGATATCTAATGAAAGGTCTTCTAATTATCTTTCCAACGCCACCAAGTTTGCTAAATTTTCGAGCTCGTATGAGCGAGATATTCCCATTTGAATTCGGGTTGTCCAATTAAGGATAGTTACCTGAAATGATGACGGGTATTTTTGTCTTTTCCTTACCCAATTGGATTTAAACATTCTTAATAGGGTTTTAGGAGTCTAAAGAGATTAGAATTAGTTTCATTCATCCCCTAAAGCGTTTAGGGTTTTAGATAGAAGATTCAAGAGGACAAAAAGTTCAAAGTTTCAAGCGTTTGTTCAAGAAATTCAAGATTTCGCCAAGAATCTAGTTCTTTGAGGTATGTAAGCTTCCATAGTGTTGGGTGATGAGTCCGAGATTTGGACTCATTTAGGGCTTTGTTTATATTGATTTAGTGTCCTCAAATGCTTAATTTGTGCCATAAACTGATGAAAAAACCCTTGATTTTCAGGTACATGGATTGAGGAACAAAGCAAGGACAATAACATGTAAAAATGAACAAAATAACTGAAGAATTTAAGAAAGGCAAGCCTGGTGATGGCCAAGAGCGTTTGGCGAATCGCCGAAAGGCAATTCCACCGCCTAAAGTTCCAGTTTGCTAGCCCTGAGGGAAAATCCAAATCAGCGACAAGAAGAAGCAGTCGGCCCATCGCCGAGTAGTTCCGTGATGTAGTGATACATATCCTAAAGTTACAGAACTCAAGGATGCTGAATAACAAGGCGAAAAGGTAATGGATGAGATCAAAAGGCGGTTCGCCGAATGGATCGGTGTGCCCAACTTACTTCGCCGAGTTGTCCATTTTGTAGCACATTTTTGGCGCTATAAATACGTTTTTGAACATTTACTTTAGTATCTATATTGGAATTTTGGAAATTAGTTAAGTTTTCTCTAGGTTTTTCCTTTAGCTTTGAAGGATTGAAGAAATTCACTTTTGAGAAATTAGAAGTGGGTCTTTGAGATTCAGCAAATTGAAGTATTGTAAGGATGGCATCAGTCTTACCTAGTTGATGGATAATCAATTTGGTAATTCTTTTTACCTTTTTTTTATAATGTCTAGCTAAAACTCCAAATTCTTGGGGTATGATTATGTGATTATGGGCTGATTTAGTTTATGGATATTGCTAATTGTTAGTTTAAATGCTATTAAAAAGTGAGTTCAATCATTAATTGTGGTTTTATTTAAGACTTGTAGTTGCAAATGCAGTTCTATGTTTGTATTCTTGGATTGCTCAAGAGAGAGGTTTTAGAACTAAGGTTTTTGACTGATGGTTTGTGGATATTGGGTTGACCTGGGTTTAGCTCGAGAGAGTAAACCCTACACCCAATAGTTGCAATTACCCATATGTTTATATCATCCCAAGAATCCATCTCATTATTGTTAATTCCTAGTATTTGTGACTGTTGTATAGTTGATAATCAAAACCAAAAACCCCCATTTGACATTCGTGTCAACCCTTGATTATGTCTTTAATCGGTAATTTTCTATTCTATGGTTGATTAGACCACATTCATACTTCGTAATTGAATTTAAGACACGTACCGCTCCCTGTGGGATTTGACCCCAACTAATTTAGTTGGGTTTTATACTGATTTAAGATTGTTGACACCTAGAATTGGATGAGGTGTGCTTGAAACGTTAAATCAAAATGGCGCTACTGTTGGGGAGTGGTATTGTTTGAAATTCTTTTGGTGAAGTTGAATTGTGTTCTTCTTTGTTATAGTTGAATCTATTCATTTAGTTTTGGTTTTTGTGTGCTTGTGTTAAAACAGAGGAGGAACTAAGCGTCAAAGGGAGTAATGGCAGCCAAGTGGGCCACCTAGATGACACCGGGAATCTTAATAATGTCAATGACCCGAATGTCAATGACCCTAATCAAATGGGTAGTGTTGGTGCCATTCATTTGCTTCGAGCTGAAGGGAACACTTTGTTCCATATTACAAGCACCATGCTTCAGCCCCTTGAACTGAAGGGTTTATTCGGAGGTCTGGATCATGAGGATCCCCATGAGCATATTATGAATTTTGTTGAAGTTTATGGATCGTTCTCCTTCAAGAACATATCTCAAGAATGAGTCCGGCTGAGGTTGTTCCCATTTTCTCTAATGGGAGAAGCGTGCAAGTGGTTGGCTGAGTTACCAAGAGATTCTATCACTTCGCGGGACGAGCTTATTACCCCATTCCAAGTGCGATTCTTTCCCCCTTCGAAGATGATGACTCTTAGGGGAAACATCCAAATCTTCAACCGTTTGGAGGGTGAGCCAATCTATGAGACTTGGCAAAGGTTTAAGAAGATAGTGCTGCAATGTCTAACTCATGGATTGCTTGATAATGTACTATTGTAATACTTCTACAGAAGCCTCAATTCGGTGAACAAGGGAGTGGATGATCAACTTTCTCTGGGAGGTTAAATACAACATCCTTATGTGATAGCAGCCCAACTCTTTGATGGCATGACCAAGATTAAGCGGGCATGGTACACCCGCGAAGATCAATTCTCTCCTCTTACTTATAAATTGACAAAAGGAGCAGATTAAAAAAGATCGAGAGAGAGACCAAAACATGGCAAAGATTATGACCTAGCTGGACATCTTGGCCAATAATGTCATGGGTGTTGGTACAAGGAGTGTTAATGTTGTTGGTGTTGGTGGTGTAAACCCCGAGGAGGCCAAATTTAAAGTGTTGTACAATGAGAAAGTGAACTTCCTAGCTAACCAAGGAGGAGGTTATCGTGCAAACTACCCAAGGCCGGGTGGTAATCAAGGTTGGAATAGAGATGAGGGCTGGAGAGATCGTGGCAGAGAGTGGCGTGATCATAACGCCTCTTGGAGGGAAAGAGAAGGGGAGAGGGATAGATATGTGCCTCCCCATGAGCGTCAAAAGCCCAAAGATTAAGCACAACCTTCGCCTTAGCCCATTTACTCTCTCGAGCTGAATGTGTGGGAGAAGGTCTAGGATGTACTCTCTCGAGCTGAACCTACGACGACCCAATAACCACAGGCTATCGATTTAGTAGTTTTGGTTTTAAAACCTCTCTCTCAAGCAAGCCAAAAACAGTTAGATGAAATCGTATTTGCAACTACAATCCCATTAAGTTCAAACACAACTACTAAACCAAATCACATTTAAACAAAAAATAGACTAACAATCAGCACTACCCAACAGTAAACTAAACCTATATTCACATAATCACACCCCAAGAATTGGGGTTTAGCTAGACATGAAAAAGAGATAGAAATTGATGCCTAAAAGTGTTTCCATCAAATGGGTACGAAAATAATGTCTTTAAACACGTCTAAGATGAAGATTCATTGATGCCCACTTTCAATTTCTTGAAAATGAAAACCTTCAAAGCTCAAGAACAATGTCTCCCAAAAACTCTAAGAACTCAAACTGAAATATTCTAAAAATCAGTAATAATTCGCTACAACTTCATACTAAGCTACATATTTAATTGGGTATTTATAGTTTTCCAAACTTTGTGCTGCGAAGGATCACTTGACACAGTTAGTCGGGATAGCCGATGCACTCGGTGATCCGCCCTTTGGTCTGGTTCATCGCCTTTCAGCTTTTGCTTTCAGCATCTTCGCGTTTTGAATCATTGGGTGATATGGTTTTGCTTCGCGGAATTGTTCGGTAACGCGCCGACTGCTCCCTTTGATCACCAACTTGATCTTTTCCTTCAGGGCTCAGCACACTGGAACATTAGGTGAGATTAAGGCCTTCATTTCTTCGTTCTTTCAACCGCCTTGTTCCTCTTTTGCTTGATAGCGTCCATGTTTTGTCTCTAAATTCAAATGCCTGAAACTTAAGGATTTACATCAATTATTCAGACAAAATATGCATTTGAGGACACTAAATCTATCAAAATAAAGCCCTAAATGAGTCCAAATTGTGGATTCATCAACACCCCCAACTTAAACTTTTGTTTGTCCTCAAGTTCAGTAGTTCAAAAGGGTGCCTGAAACAGTGCTACACAAGACTCAATCATGAATGCACACACAAGACTCAACTTACTCATGCAAGGATCAATTGTGTACTCAAAGACTCAAGTTGTGACACACCATTATCAAAGAATCTCAAGCTCACTATACTTGCTGCAAAGGGAAGTTCGAGCTCAACAAAGGTATTTAAATGCCCTCACACAAAGAATGATTCCATATTCATACACAATGGTTCAATCATTTAAAGCTCTGAACTTAAGATCAACACCCAAACTCATAAAGATAAACACAATGCATGATTTCACCCATAGGTTTTCCCTTATTTTCCAATCAACTTTTGCTTCAGCTCATTCAGGATCAAAAAGGTCTTTTCAAGGCTTGTAATGGGGCAGAGTGTAATAGTATGATCACTTAGGCTTATAGGCTGAAAATTCTCATGAAATGTGATGTGAACAACACCTTTTTTCCTTCTCTTTATCAATTTCACTCAAGCTAAAAAATTACCTCTTATTCATCTTCCATGAGTCATTGGGAACCCCATTTTTTTTTTATTTCCACAACTTTATTTCACAACTTTTTCTTTCTTTTCTTTTTCAATCTTTTTCTCTTTTTTTTATATGGAAGGGTTCCATTTTTCTCAAAACATGGGCATAAGGGACTTCTTTGCATTTACTTGATTTTCCTTCTCTTTTCACCACACCCCCAACTTAGGCTTTTCAAACAAACCACAGATTATGAGGATTATGGGTAATGGTTCAAAAGGTAGCAATGTTATCTAGTTTCTTCCAAGAAAAGGTTTAGGCTCAAAGGGTGCTCAAAAGAGATTCACACACTCACAAGGTAAGCCGCAAAAGAGGTATAATTTCAAATTGGTTCACACTCTTTAAAGTTGCTTAAGATCATCTCAAGTAATTTTCATCACTTAGTCAACTGGACCAATGGGATAAATTCTAGGTGTCATCATGCATGGTTCACAGTAAGCTCATCACACAAGGCATTGACACCAAAGTCAAACAAGACTCCACACTTTCGCTAGTGTGCAATGTTTATCACAAGAGACTCGATCCGATAATTGGCTAGTCACAACGAGATGCAAAGAGTTCACATATTGTCTATGCAACTTCAATTGGCCTCGTCGTAGCCGCGCATTCATTTATGTTCGATTATGAGCACTATTCGAGTCATCGCTATTGATCAAACCTGGTACTCAAATTTGCAAGAGAACAACCACATTCAACACATACAAGAGGTGGCAAATTTTTTTCGAAAGGGTAAAAAATCATTTACACTTAAAAGCAAGGAGCCACAAGCTCAAACCTTCCACAAAAAGCAGTGTATACACGAATTAAAGATTTCAACCCAAATATATAAACAAAACGGAGTCACAAAAGATGGGCTTCACCCTACCACACATAAAAACATTTGTCCTCAAATGCAAATAAAAACATCCACCAGTTGAAATAAAGTAAGGCAGAGATGGATCTAAAGAGAGGTCCTGTCTACACAGTCACTCCATCTGTTTGGGCATCAGTACCCGATGCATCACTTTGAGTCTGAACATAAGTGCTTGGGATCACCTCAGGAGGAACGGCAGTGCCAGATCCACTAGGGGCTGTCATGTGCGAGTCCTCCCAAAAGACATGCATAGCTGCATAGAATCCTCGGGCCCATGATGGAATATTAAGGTCTTTGATAGTTGTCTTCCTGTTATAAGTGGACCTCTTGCCCTTGCCTTTCCCACCCGTTCTGGGAAGTTTCGTAGCTTTGCCTTTGGTTGTAGCTGTATCCTCATTTATCGTAATCCCCTTATCCTTCTCTTGGACTGGTATTATTCTTTCAGCTAATTTTGATCTAGTTATGTCTGCAAAACCTCGAGGAGAAGTTAGGAAATATTCAAACGAACACACAGAGAATTAGGCACAGACAAACTCGCCGAAACAGTTGGCGGGTCACCGAATTGCTTCGGCGAACTGGGTTAGGCCGCCAAAAGTTATAGTGTAAGAAGGGTTCAGAGGTGCAGACAAAGGGCAATCAAGAAGACTTTCGGTGAGTCACCAAGTACCTTCGGCGACCTCAGGCTTCTCGCCGAAAGTTACAGACTCCAACAACACATTTAGCATGAAATTAAAGGTGAGATGGGGACACTAGGTGAACTGCCAAGTGGTTCGGCGAGCTCGACCCACCTCGCCAAATGGCCCAACGTGCCTATTTTCAACCCAACTTCTCTAATTCAACCCCGCAACTCCTGAAAACAAAATCAAAGCATGTACTAGTTAAATTAAGCTCAGACCCATAACACCCAAGCATAAACCCACGAAATTACTTCATTTTAAGCACAAAACTACCAGAATGCGAAAATTAAAACATTACGGGTAAGATTATCAACTTAAATTAGGTATGCAAACATACTATTTCTATTAGAGAGGCCCAACACATGACAATATGATAAGATCATTGCAAATGAGTACAATTTTGATAAAAGAGTCTCGGGGTTCGGAAAATCAACCCTTGATGCCGATTAATGAAAATTGAAATACTAGGAAGAAAAGTAATCCACAATCCGAGCACCAATCAACGACTAAAATACTCTAAAGATGCAAGAAATATAGAAACTAGAGTGCAGTTGTGAGTTTGGGAAGATAAAAAGTAAGGGAAAGTGAATGAATTTGAAACTTTTAAAACTTTACCTTGAAAAGCCGTCCAGTTCTCACCCATTCGGCGACATTAGTGATTCTCGGCGACACACTAAGTAGTCATCATTCACCTAGCCAAACATTAAAGGACCTCGAATTATTTTGGGAGTCCAAACGACGATTTCCGTCGGGATAACCGACATGGTCGGCGATTCACCAATAATTTCCTAAGCTCGTTGAGTTTTACAGACTCCAATATAAAATTGTCTTGAGTCTGACGGCAGTTTGGGTCGGGGTCGCAGACCTCTTCGGCGATTCGTTGAATGAACTTGATGCTCGCCAATTTGCACTTTTTGAAAACTTTCCACACTTCCACCTACACAATCAACAAACCATTATTTTATCAAAACAAGATAAAGAAATAAGGGGTATTGGGTTGCCTTCCAAGAAGCGCCTTAGTTAACGTTGCGGCACGACGCAAGTCCACCTTCAGACCCCATTCTTGGGGTTAGCCATAGTATCACTAGGCAAACCCTCCTGCTGTCTCGGGTTGAGATGAGACGATATATGACCCATTTGGGTCTCCAATTGCTTGATCGACAGTGAATGGGATGTGACGGTCTGGCTAAGGGTAGACACATCTTCTTTCATTTCTTTAAAATCTTTTCTGACCCTTCAAATTTGTTGAGGATACGAGAGAGCATATCCTCGGACCGACCACCTTCCGAATCTTTTGGATTTCGGGGCTCGTGGGGAGGCACATACCTTTCCTTCTCCCCATCCTTCCAATTCAGATTATGATCCCTCCATTGATGATCTTGATCTTTCCAACCTACATCCCTAGCCCAACCTTCGTTACCACCCTGCCTCGGGTAGTTTGAACGATAGCCACCACCTTAGTTGGCTAGGAAATTTACCTCTTCATTATACAGGGCTTCAAACTTGGACTCATCCGAATTAGCACACCTAACACCCACGACATTGACACTTCGAGCACCAACTCCCACGAAGTGATTGATTCACGTGGCAATTCTGCCAGCCACTTGCACGCCTCACCTATCAACGAGAACGAGAACAACCTCAACTAGACCGATTCTTGGGAGATATTCTTGAAGCTGAATGGTCCGCATACATCCACGAAGTTTCTAATGCGCTTATGGGGATCGTCATGAGCCAAACCACTAGAAAGCCCTTTTAGTTGGAAAAGTGGCAACATAGTACTCATGATGTGGAACACCACATTTCCTTCGGCCAGAGGTAAGTGAATGGCACCAATACCTCCCATGAGATGGGGGTCATTAGCATGAGGCTCGTTGACATCGTTGAGATTTCTGATGTCGTCTTGATGGCCTACATGGCTGCCATTACTGCCGTTCACGCTCATACTTCTTGTTTTCAACACAAGCAAGTACAACAAAGATAAAAATTAAGTAAGTAGAACTACAACTAACAAGAACAAAATCCAACTTAACTAAAGATTCTCAATTAGCACCACTCCCCAGCAGCGGCGCCATTTTGATGTTTGACGTAATCAAAGACACAACTTCCAATTTAAGTGTCACTGATTGTGTGTAGTAATATAATCCAACCGAATGGGTTGGGGTCGAGTCCCAAGGGAGTAGTTAGTAATCGAGAATTAAGTAGAAAAGTAAAATTATGTTCTAGTCAATCATAGCTATAAATATTTTAAGAGTAAAAGCATACAAAATCAAGAAGTGACAGGAATGTCAATTATCAATAGGGGGTTTGTATTCAACTAATAAACCAAAAATAGCAAAAATATAAAGATGCGCGATAGGGAGGCGAGATTCTTGGGATGTGATAGGAATATCAAATAGAATAAACTACTAAATTACTAAGATGAAATCGTATTCACAACTATAATCCCATTAAGTTCAAACACAACTACTAAACCAAATCACATTTAAACAGCAAATAGACTAACAATGAGCAATACCCAACAGTAAATTAAGCCCATATTCACATAATCACACCCAAAGAATTGGGATATTAGCTAGACATGAAAAAGAGATAGAAATTGATACCTAAAAGTGTTTCCATCAATTGGGTGCGATAAATAATGTCTTTAAACACGTTTAAGATGAAGATTCATTGATGCCCACTTCCAATTTCTTGGAGATGAAAACCTTCAAACCTCAAGAACAATGTCTCCCAAAAACTCTAAGAACTCAAACTGAAATATTCTAAAAATCAGTAATAATTCGCTACAACTTCATACTAAGCTACAGATTTAAATGGGTATTTATAGTTTTTGAAAATTTATGCTGCGAAGGACCACTCGACACAGTTAGTTAGGATCGCTGATGCACTTGGCGATCTGCCCTTTGGTCTGGTTCATAATGAACCTTTCAGCTTTTACCTTCAGCATCTTCGCGTTTTGAACCATTAGGCGATATGGTGTTACTTCGCGGAACTGTTCGGCGACGTGCCAACTGCTCTCTTTTATCGCCAACTTGATCTTTTCCTTTAAGGCTCAGCACACTGGAACATTAGGCAAGATTAAGGCCATTCGGTGGCTCGCCTAATGTATTAGGCGATCCTGAGGCTTTCATTTCTTCGTTCTTTCAACCGCCTTGTTCCTCTTTTGCTTGATAGCGTCCATGCTTTGTCTCTTAATTCAAATGCCTGAAACTTAAGGATTTACATCAATTATTGAGACAAAATATGCATTTGAGGACACTAAATCTATCAAACTAACCCCTAAATGAGTCCAAATTATGGACTCATCAATGGGCCCTATGCATATCCGACTGATCATTTCTCAGGGAAATTTTCAAGCTAGTCCTTTCGGTGAGCCTGACCTGGCTCACCAAAGTGACTCAGCTACTGGATGATTGGTTCGGCGAGTCTTCCTACAATTAAATTTTGAGACTTTTCTTGAAATATTTCTAACTTTTCCCAATGTGTTTTGCAGATATGGCTAGGACCAACTGGGACGAGAGTGGAATGCCACCTCACAAACAAGCATGGGGCATCGTAATAAATAAGGGAGCAATTTTTTCCAATAAAAAGGGAAAGAAAACACCTCTAAAGGGAGGTAAGGGTAAGGGCAAAGCGCCCGTAGCTGAGATACTGGAGCACAACTCTGGCAGTGATGGGGAGTCTTTTGATTCTTAGGTTGCATTCTTTGAGCGTGAGGATGACCAACCACTTCAGTTCCGGTGAGCTGAGATTCGTGCCAGAGGTCGTCAAGGTCCATCCAGGACCCCGGAGTCTACCCCACCTACTGATGATACAGTGCCAGCTCCAACACAGACGGTGGTTCCAGTACCACCAGTTTAGGGTCCTCCTCCCCTCCTTCTCAACAGGCTAAAGGCTGAGGGACTGAGGACCATTCTTGAAGAAAAGAGATTGTCCACGGATGGTGTGGTGGACAGGTACCCTCTTGTGTGGGGACACACTTTGGTACCACAGGTTTGACCTATTCACTAGACCCCGTGGCGCATATATTGCCTCTTGGGTTTGAGAGTTCTACACTGCATACGGTGATTTAGTACCCAAAGGGATGAAGAAGGCCAGTGCCTTCAGACCAGTAGAGTCTGTGGTAGTGAGGGGGAAGATAGTGGGATGCAACAAAGATAATATCAATGTTGCATTTGATAGAGCTACAAGATTTGAGCACTAGTACGAGGGCCTGACCATAGCACAAAATCTGGATGAACTAAAGGGCTAGCTTATTCCCCTCATTTCTGATACCACCCCGAGGTGGATTGTGGTCGGAGCCCCAATTGAGAAGAAGGATTTGAATATAGCAGCTCGGTACTAGTTCGGGTTCATCAAATGTTCTATCATACCCTCATAGAATGATTCCATCATCCGCCGCCTAAAGGCGGCCTGCCTCGAATCCATCATTGTCGAGATGCGGCTCAATATGGGGCTGATCATAGAGTAGGAGATGGCTATGAGGGCCAAATAGTGCCAGACTTCCCTTCATTTGCAGTGCTGATCTAGAGCTATGTCGACGAGAAGAAGAACATAGAGGTCACACCTACATCCTCCACAGATATCCGGTGCATAGAGGCCAAGTACACATGGGATGAGGCGGATAGGAGAAGAGCAGCTCCGGTGGATACATCCCCGGAGGTTGATGTTGAGTCTATACCAGCAGAGGAATCTTTGCCTACTCTGGCCTCGGGCCTTCAGGTACACCCGCTACTACTCCTTCCCAGGCCCCAGGTTCTTCTTCTTCTTTCCAACTTACTAGGATCACTCAGGCCATGATCTTGAAGATGGGGCACCTAGCCCATTTTGTCGATGTGCGGTCTTCCCGGCTAGAGGCTGAGGTGCGTTGGATGATTGAGCGAGCCATGTTAGCTGCCTTGACACCCATCCGAACATCTATTGATGCTCTCACAGTAAGAGTAGAGACTTGTAAGAGTCGACAAGGGGTTACTTCCGAGGATATGGCTTTGAAAGTCGAGGTTTCTAATTTGAGGAAGGATGTGGTCTATCCGAAGTTCACAGACATCACTTCACTGTTTGAGTCAACTGAGGCTCCAGGTGTTTCGGCCAGTTCTGATATGCCTCCAGGTACCATTAGAGATGAGCCGATGGATGATGTAGTTGCTGCGGAGTTAGAGGCGGAGACTGATAAGGAGCAACTTGATGCTTAGGAGACGACCATATATGAGGACCTGCCTGATTTAGAGGAGGCGATAGTACAATCAGTCATCTAGACATTGTTGATAGATACTTCCATGGCAGGCCCTAGTGGAGCAAGTGTTGTTGTTACCCCGGGCACTGATGCCCAAGATCATTGAGTTGATTGGGTTTAGTTGAGTGAGTTGAGAAGAGGTAAGTATGTTTCCTTTTTATCAAGTTCATGCCTATGTTTATTCTTTAGAATTCCCCTTACATACTCGTACATTCCACGTACTGATCCATTTGGCCTGCATCATTTCATGATGGAGATACAAGTATTCAAGATCGTCAACAGGATTTTCGTTGAGGTCATGGGATATCCCAGTCGGCTTTGGTGAGCCTTCTTGTATTCTGGAGGACTTTACCTTTACCTTACAATTAGTAGTTATGAGATGTCGTGGGTTTTGTCTCGATATTCTTCTATTACAATAGAGGATTCATAGAAAGACAATAGAGTTTGAGAAGTCGATTTCATTTATCTTATTAGATGTTTTAAACACTTGAGTTGCCTATTGTTGGCTAGTTGAATATTCTATTTATATTTAGAGTAAATCATTTGAGTTAAAGCTTTGTATTTGAATTTCGATGCATTTTATTCTATTTTAAGCTTTGTATGCTTAAGTTAGTCTTCCGCTTGTAGTCATCCAGGATGAGGGTTCGCTTGGGGACCATCAATGGTTCTCGAGTGCCGGCCACGTCCAAGGTGTAGGGCTTGGGTCGTGACACCTATTCAACAGAGGATTATGCCAAATTATATATTCAAGAGATAGTCAGACTTCATGGAGTTTCGATGTCCATTATTTCAGATAGAGGTGCGCAATTCACCGCACAATTTTGGAAGTATTTCTAGAAAGGTTCAGATTCGAAGGTAAATTTGAGTACTTCTTTCCGTCCTCAGACGGATGGTCAATCAGAGCGCACAATTAAGACTTTCGATGATATGTTGAGGGTGTGCCTGATCAATTTCAAGGGTAGTTGGGTTGATCAGTTACCTCTAATATAGTTTGCTTACAATAACAATTATCACTCTAGCATCCAAATGGCTCCCTATAAGTCTCTTTATGGGAGGAGATGTAGCTCTTCTATTGGATGGTTTGAGGTTGGTGAGGCTGGGTTGATAGGTTATAACTCTGGGATTTTTACTCATTTAGGGCTTGTTATTCATAGAATTAGTGTCCTCAATGCCTATTTTGTGCTCCAACCTGATGTTTAGATGTTAATTTGCATATATAAAGGTAAAAGAGCAACGCAAGGACATTACCGAGCAAAAAAGAGAAAGAAAGATGAAAAAGGCTGAAGATAGTGAAAGCTGATAATCGCCAAAGCCGACTCTCCAAATGTTCCACCGTGCCAGCCCTGGGGAGAAGCCAACTTGTCAATGATATTAGCCCTTCGGTGAACTGCTGAATGATTGGCGATGCACAATTTGATCGCCTAAAGTTACAGGGTTTGAAGGATGAAAAAGTAAGGCAAAACGACGATGGAGAAGAGCAATCGGCGCATCGCCGATCTGGTCGGCGAAGCTCGACAAATCAGCCAAGTGACCTGAAGACAAAAATCTAGTAACGTATAAATTTATTTTTAAAAGAGAAAAAGGGATCCTGCCATTGTTAGACTCTGAGTTTTGATTGAAACATTGTTCTTCTTAGTTTTTGAGAGTTTTCTAGTAGATTTCAAGTTGGGTTTTCAATATTAAGCATTTTGGACCATTATAAAGACGCGGATTGCATTGCCCAGCTTATGGATAACGTAGTTGGTAATAATTTCCTAATTTTTATAATGAGTGGCTAAAACCCCCATTCTTAGGGTGTGATTATGTGATTAATTATCTTAATTAGCTTATGGGTGTTATTAATTATTGATTTAATTGCTGTTTTGAAGTGGGTTTAATTGATAATTCAGTTTTAAATTATGAATTGTAGTTGCAAATGCAGTTCTAGTCCAGTATTATATTGTAAGACCTCAGAAATTAGACGTGGACTTTCCAGCAGAAAACAACAAAATTTGGTGAACCACGGCAGGGTTCACGGACCGTGAAAGGAACCACGGTCCGTCAACCTACCCGTGGTTCACACCCACCCAGAAGTGGTGAACCACGGGTCCCTTCACGAGTCGTAGACCACCACACGAGCCATGGGAAGGCTCGTGGAGGCCAAGAAGAACCAACCCAAGCTCAGGCCTCAGACCACGGAGCCCACTACGGGCCGTTGTCTTGATGACGGACCATGGGAAGGTCCTTCGTCTTGAGCCAGCAAGCCCTTAACCCCAAGTTAAAAACAAAAGAGACCTTCACAGTCTGTGGTCTTTCACACGGTCCGTGAAGTGGACCGTGGATGGGGTTTACAAGGGACCAGTAAACCATGGGGAGAACCATGATCGACTTGACGGGCCGTGGTCCCAACAGCTTTCCGTCAATGGCTCCATGGAAGGGCCTCGCCAGCTTTTAAGTTAGAGTCATTTTGGTGTTTTCCCTATGCATTGGACATTTCAACTACGTTGTTTAATACCTAAACTACATCATTTTACTCAGTTTAAGCCTGATAATTTATTCAGAACCTATCAAAAACCTTTATTCCCAAAAATCACAAAAATTAGAGCAAAAGGAAAAGAAAGAGGCATCAGTTTTGTCAAGAACACGCACCAGATTTTCTTTAGTTCCAGCCCAAAATCAAAGGATTTCTCCGTAGATTTCATCACCAGGTATGTGGGATTTCAATAGTGGGTTCCTTTCATTCACTAGGTCCCTAGAATTCAGTTAGTTCCTTGATTCTCTATATCTTGTTTAGACTTAGGGTTTTCTAAAACCTTGGATAGTTACTATGATTTAGCTATAGTAGTACCCTAAACCGAGATACCATGTTTCTTGGATAGTTTGTTTAGTTCCTTGTATGAAACTCAGAACCCTAGTTTTGTAGATTCTCTTAGTTTATGAATTTCATATGCTAAGTCAGTTAAACATATAAATCATGCTCCAGATATCGAACGTTGCATTATCATTATATAAATGTTGCATTTTCAGTTAGCATGTCAGTATTTTGAGGTACTTAGTATTTTAGTTACATTTCAGTCATATACATATTCAGTTGGGAGTAGACTTAACCCCGAGTTGGACTAGGGTTCATCGTACCCTCATAGTCCAGGAATTATGTGGCCCCGTAGGATATAAGTCCCCTTTGTTGGCATCAGATTTAGTAATCATGTCAGTCATGCCTTTATACCCTGGTAAGGTATATTAGGTCTTCTCAATGAGGCGTATAAATCGGGCTTCACATTTGGCTCACGTGGTTTTATTTCGGTTAATAGTAGCTCCCATTGTCAGACTCTTAGTGCATATGACCAAGTTTCAATATATACTTCAGTATTCAGTTTAGCATGTTTTGTTCATGATTAGTACTTGGTCATTGCATTTAGTTTAGCTTTTTAGTTATCTTTTTAGCATTTACATTCTTGCTCAATTTACAGTATTACTCAGTTGTGCCTTGTTTCAGTTTATATATGTTTATTCAACTTAGTATTTATATCCTGCATGCTAAGTACATTCAAAGTACTGACGCATACTCTGCGTTACATCATTTCATGATGTAGGTTCAGGTATTCAACATCTAGATCGAGCTTACATCGATTCTTGGTTTACACTCAGTAGCTTTAGTGGTGAGTCCTCATTTTCCAAGGACAATAGGCATTATCTCATTTTAGTCATTTTATTTAGTTTTCAGTTTTGTTAGAGTTAGCTAGGGGGCATGTTCCAACAACTCAACTCAGTTAGAGGCTTTTCAGACAAAGTAAAAGAATCAGCTTGGGTTGATGAGTTTATCTTTAAGTTATTGTTAAACTCTTAGTATGTTTTATATATTCAGATTAGTTGGGTATTCCCCATTTTCAGTATTCCACTGTTTTAGCTTCCTCGTAGTATTTGTCTTATTGAATATTTTTAGTATGCTTACGATATGCCAGACACAAGGTTAGCTCGGGGTCACTCGTGATCCTAGGTCCCGTGTTACGTAAAAGGGATAACCTCGGGGAGTGACAAACTTGGTATCAGAGCATTAGGTTCAAGAGTCCTAGGATGTCTGAAAGCCACACTAAGTAGAGTCTCTTTCATGGGTGTAAAGTGCACCACATCTATGAGAGGGAGGCTACGAAATATTTTAAGAAAAACTTCAATTTCTTTTCTATTCTTTTCGTGAGTGGGTATTATCCAACTTCTCCTTTATAATCCATCGTTATGTGTTTCAGATCAGGCCTTCCTGTAGAGCTAACACACGGGATGCTAGTGCAAACAGTGCTAACGTAGTTCCTCTAGTCCCTAACCATGAGGTTACGAATGTGGAATTTTGAAATGTGATCCAGCTCTTTGCTCAGAGTGTGGCCAATCAGAAAAATCAGCAGGTCCCAAGTCCTACTATTACAAATGGTGGATTAGTTGCAGCTAGGGTTCGAGACTTTGTTCGGATGAATCCGCCTGAGTTTCTAAGGTTGAAGGTTTGTGAGGACCCACAGAACTTCATTGATGAGGTTAAGAAAATCCTTGGAGTAATGCAAGTGACTGGAATTGAGAGTGTTGAGTTAGCATCCTATCAACTTAAGGATGTGGCTCATAGCTGGTTCGCTTAGTGGAAATATAACAGGGGTGCAGATGCATCTTCTGTGATTTGGGATTGTTTACTGGAGCTTTCCTAGACAGGTTCTTCCCAAGAGAATTAAGAGAAGATAAGGCTCAAGAGTTTATGAACTTGAAGCAGGGTTCTATGTCAGTCAAAGAGTACGGGTTGAAGTTCACCCAGCTCTCCACGTATGCTCTACACATGGCTGCTGATCATAAGGCACAAATGAGTAAGTTCTTATTTAGGGTATCCGATCTGGTAAAGATTGAGTGAAGTAATGCTATGCTTCTAGGGGATATGAATATCTCCAGACTAATGACCCATGCTCAGCAGGTTGAGGGAGATAAGATTAGGGAATTGACTAAGGACAACAGAAAGACTAGAACAGGAAATTATGAGTCCTCAAAGAAAAAGTCGAACGGTGGAAATTGCTCGCAGTTTCATAAGAGGTCTACAGCCGCAGCACCTTCATCAGCTAGTGCTCCATCCACCAGGTTTCGACAGCATCAGAAAGGTAGGGCATAAGGCTCTAGGTCCCAAGGGGGTGCTTCAGGTAACAGACCTTCCCAACTTGTCCAAAGTGTGGTAAGAACCATCCGGGCAAGTTTCTTGCAGGCAAGGAATGGTGTTTTGGATATGGTCAGTCTAGCCATAGGTTGAGGTATTGCCCTTGTTACAGGCAGTGGCAAGGAGGTAACAATAATAGGGCTCAGCCTACAGTTCCAGTAGCACCAGCAGGTCGCCTGACTCAGTAGGGTACTTTATCTGGTACAAGTGGTAGTCAGCGCCAGAACAAGTTGTATGCTCTCCAAGCTCGCCAGGACCAGGGAGATTCTCCTGATGTGGTCATTGGTATATTACGAGTCTTTCATTTAGATGTTTATGCATTGTTAGATCTAGGGCTACACTATATTTTGTAACTCCCTAAATAGCAGTAAACTTCGGTGTCAGTCTAGAAACTCTTTCAGAACCCTTCTCAGTCTCGGCTCTAGTTGATGACCCAATTATTGCTAGACGAGTATACAGAAATTGCCTTGTCACAGTCCCTTAGAAAGTCACGTTAGTAGATCTTGTAGAGTTAGAAATGGTATATTTTGATATCATTCTCGGCATGGATTGGTTACATTCCTGTTATGCCTCAGTCGATTGTAGAACTAGGATCATTCGGTTTCAGTTTCCAAATGAGCCAGTCTTAGAGTGGAAGGGTAGTAGCTCAGTGCCTATGGGTCGAATCATCTCTTACCTTAAGGCTAGAAAAATGATTTCCAAAGGGTATATCTATCATCTTGTTCGGGCTAAGGATTCAAACTCTGAAACCCCAACTCTTGAGTTAGTCCCAGTAGTAAATGAGTTTCCAGAAGATCTTCCCAGAGTTCCTCCCGAAAGGGAAATCGACTTCGGACTAGATCTTTTTCTAGATACCCAGCCTATTTTGATTCCTCCTTACAAAATGGCTCCAGCTCAGCTAAAGGAATTGAAAGAACAATTAAAAGACTTTCTAGTTAAGGGCTTCATCAAACCTAGTATCTCTCCAAGGGGTGCTCCAGTGTTGTTCATGGAAACTAAATATGATTATCTTAGAATGTGCATTGACTATTGATAGTTGAAGAAAGTCACAATCAGGAATAAGTATCCCATCCCCAGGATTGATGAATTGTTCGACCAACTTCAGGGTGCTAGTTGCTTTTCTAAGATAGACCTCAGATCCAGCTATCATCAGCTAAGAGTTAGAGATAATGACATTTTGAAGATAGCTTTCAGAACTCAATATGGTTATTACGAATTTGTGGTTATGTCTTTTGGACTAACAAATGCTCCTACAACTTTCATGGACTTAATGAACATGGTGTTAAAACAGTATTTGGACTTACTTTCGTGGACTTAATGAACATGGTGTTAAAACAGTATTTGGACTTGTTCGTCATTATCGATGATATTCTCATTTATTCTTGGATCGATGAAGAGCATGTAACTTATCTGAGAGTTCTGCAAACTCTCCAAGATCGCCATCTATTTGCTAAGTTTAGCAAATGTGAATTTTGGTTACAGTTCGTTACTTTCCTTGGTCATGAGGTATCCAGTGAAGAGATTCGAGTGGATTCTCAGAAAATTGAGAAAGTACAACATTCGCCCAGACCCATCTCTCTAACAGATATCAGAAGTTTCATGGGTTTGGCCGGGTATTATAGGAGATTTGTTGATGAATTTTCATCCATAGCTTCCCTGGTGACTAAGTTGACTCAGAAGAAGGTCAAATTTTAGCGGTTAGATGAGTGTGAGAAAAGCTTCTCAGAACTGAAGACAAGGTTGACTACAACTCCTGTCTTGACTCTACCAAATAGTTTAGATGGTTATGTGATTTATTGTGATGCATCCAGGGTTTCGCCTAGGTTGTTTGTTGATGCAACGAGGTAAGGTTATAGCATATGCTTCTAGGAAACTTAAGGTCCATGAGAAGAACTACTTGACTCATGACCTCGAGCTTGCAGCCATAGTATTTACCCTAAAGATTTGGAGACACTACTTGTATGGTGTTCATGTTGATGTGTTCATAGATCATAAGAGCCTCTAGTATGTGCTCACCCAGAAAGAGTTGAATCTTCGTTAGAGAAGATTGCCTGAAATCCTCAAAGACTATGACATAAATGTGCTTTATCATCCTGGTAAGACCAATGTAGTGGCTGATGCTCTCAGTAGGCTGTCTATGGGTAGTGTAGCACATGTTGAGAAAGAAAGGAAAGAGCTAGCCAAAGATGTTCACCGGCTTGCTCGCTCAGGAGTTAGCTTTACGGACAGATCAGATGGTGGGGTAGTATTTCAAAATAGATCAGAATCTTCATTGGTAGTGGTGGTTGAGGAAAATAGGATAGTGATCCTATATTACTTCAGTTGACAGGTGCAGTTCATCGGTAGAAAGTTGAGGTTTTCTCCCAAGGGGGAGATAGTGTACTTCATTACCAGGGTCGATTATGTGTTCCTAACGTGGGTGAGTTAAGGCAGCAAATCCTTACAGAAGCTTATAACTCCAGATATTCTATTCATTCAAGTGCCACTAAGATGTATCGTGATCTACGGGAAGTCTTTTGGTGGAACGGCATGAATAGAGACATTGCAGACTTTTTGGCTAAGTGTCCTAATTGTCAACCGGTTAAGGTAGAACATTAGAAACCAGGAGGTATGACTCCAGAGATTAACATTCCTACATGAAAGTGGGAAGTGATAAACATGGACTTCATTACGGGTTTACCTCATACTCGCACACAACAAAACTTGATTTGGGTGATAGTAGACTGAGTCACTAAGTCTGCTCATTTTTTGTCTATCAAGACTATAGATTCAGCGGAGGACTATGCTAAACTCTACATAAATGAGATAGCCAGGTTGCATAGGGTTCCCTTGTCTATCATCTCAGATAGAGGTCCTTAGTTTACCTCTCATTTCTGGAAATCATTTCAGAAAGGACTTGGTACTCAGGTAAATCTCAGTATATCATTCCATCCACACATGTATGGTCAGGGAGAAGGTACCATTCAGACCTTAGAGGACATGTTGAGAGCTTGTGTTATCCATTTCAAGGGTAGTTGGGATGATCACCTACCTCTCATAGTGTTCGTTTATAATAATAGCTCTCATTCCAGTATTCAGATGGCCCTGTATGAGGCACTATATGGGCGTAGATGTAGGTCCCCGATTGGTTGGTTTAAAGTATGTGAAGTAGCCTTGATAGGGCCAGATTCAGTTCATGAGGCTATGAAAAAAGGTCATCTCATCAGAGATAGACTAAAGACAACTCAGAGTCGTCAGAAGTCCTATACAGATGTGAAAAGAAGGGACTTAGAGTTCGTAATCGATTATTGGGTTTTCCTAAAAGTGTCACCTATGAAGGGGGTGATGAGATTTGGCCAGAAAGGGAAGTTCAGTCCTAGATATGTAGGTCCTTACCGAATCCTGAAAAGGGTTGGTAATGTGGCTTATGATTTAGAGTTGCCAGCCGAAATAGGAGCAGTTCATCCAGTCTTTCACATTTCCTTGTTGAAGAAGTGTGTGGGTGGTCCAACATTGATGTACTATTAGAGAGTGTGGCTGTGAAGGATAGTCTCACTTATGAAGAAGTGCCAGTTGAAATTCTTGACCGTCAGATTCGTAGGTTGAGAGATAAAGAAATCGCTTCAGTGAAGGTTTTGTGGAGGACTCAGTTCGTAGAGGGAGCTACTTGGAAAACAGAAATAGTCATGATGGCCAAGTATTCTCATATCTTTCCTTCCAATTCCGTTTCAGCTTGAGGTAATAGTTCCTCTCTAGTCTCTCAGTTTATTCTTGCGTAAATTCAGTCTCAATATCTTATTCCTTCAGTTATCCTTGCATATTAGCATATTTGCTTGAACAGGGAACTCCGTTCCGTTAGATATCAATTTCTAGTACTTAATGGTAAGGATTTCAACTCCTTCCCTCCATACTCAGCTAGTTTAGACTTCATTCGAGGATGAATGTTCCCAGGGGGAGATATTGTAACACCTCAGAAATCAGATTTGGACTTTGTAGCTGAAAATACCAAAATTTGGTGAACCACAGCAGGGTTCACAGACCATGAAAGGAACGGTCTGTCGACCTGCCCGTGGTTCACACCCACCCAGAAGTGGTGGACCACGGGACCCTTCACAAGTTGTTGACCATCACACGAGCCATCAGAAGTCTCGTGGAGGCCAGGCAGAACCAACCCAAGCTCAGGGCTCAGACCACGGAGCCCACACGAACCGTGGTCCTGATGACAGACCATGGGAGGGTCCGTTGTCTTGAGCCAGCAATCCCTTAGCAAGTGAAGAACCACAGAGACCTTCTTGGTCTGTGGTCATTCACACGGTCCGTGAAGTAATCAGTGGGAGGGGGTTACCAGGAACCAGTAGATCATGGGTTGAACCACGACCCACTTTAGGGTCATGGTCCCAACGACGGTTCGTCAATGCCTCGATAGAAGGGCCTCGTTCAGCTTTTAAGTTAGGACCATTTTGGTCTTTTTCCCTATGCATTGGGCATTTAAATTACGTTGTTTAATGCGTAAACTACATTGTTTTACCTAGTTTAAGACTGATAATTTAGTTAGAACCTATCAAAAACCTTTATTCCCAAAAATCACCAAAATTTAGAGCAAAAGGAGAAGAATGAGGCGTCAATTTTCTCAAGAACACACAGTAGGTTTTCTTCAGTTCCAGCCTAAAATCGAAGGATTTCTTTATAGATTTCATCACCAAGTATGTGGGATATCACTAGTGGGTTCCTTTCATCCACCAGGTCCCTAGAATTCAGTTAGTTCATTGATTCTCTATATCTTGTTTAGACTTAGGGTTTTCTAAATCCTTAGATAATTACTACGATTTAGCTATTGTAGTATCCTAAACCAAAATAACATGTTTCTTGGATAGTTTGTTTAGTTCCTTGTATGAAACTCAGAACACTAGTTGTGTTGATTCTCTTAGTTAATGAATTGCACATACTAGGTTAGTTAAACAAATAAGTCATGCTCCAGATATCGAATGTTGCATTATTACTATATAAAGGTTGCATTTTCAATTAGCATGTCAGTATTTTGAGCTACTCAGTATTTCAGTTACATTTCAGTCATATACACATTCAATTGGGAGTAGACTTAACACCGAGTATGTCTAGGGTTCAACGTACCCTCATAGTCCTAGAACTATGTGCCCCTGTAGGAGTATAAATCCCATCTGTTGGGCATCACATTTAGTGATCACGCTAGTCATGCCTTTTTACCACTGTCAAGGTATATTGGGTCCTCTTGATGGGGTGTATACATCCGACTCCACGGTTCGCTAACGTGGTTTTGATGTCGGTTAATAGTAACTCCCACAGTTAGACTCTTAGTGCATTTGACCAAGTTCTACTATATACTTCAGTATTCATTTTAGCATGTCTTGTTCATGATTCATACTTGGTCATTACATTAAGTTAAGCTTTTTCAGTTATCTTTTTAGTAGTTACATTCTTGCTCAGTTTACAATATTGCTCAGTTATGCCTCGTTTCATCTTATATATGTTTATTCAAATTAGTATCTATATCTTGCTTGCTCAGTTCATTCAAAGTACTAACGAATACTCTGTGCTACATCCTTTCATGTTGTAGGTTCCGATATTCAGCATTCAGATCGCGCTTAGATCGATTCTCGATCCGTACTCAGCAGCTTTAGTGGTGAGTCCTCATTTTCCAAGGACAATAGACATGCTTTCATTTTAGTCTTTTTATTCAACTTTCAATTTTTTTATAGTTAGCTGGGAGCATGTCCCAGCAACTCAACTCAATTAGAAGCTTTTCAGACATAGTAATAGAATCATCTTAGGTTAATGAGTTTATCTTTCAGTTATTGTTAAACTTTAGTATGTTTTATACATTCAGATTAGTTGGGTATTCTCTATAATCCAGTATTCCACTGTTTTAGCTTTCACATAGTATTTGTCTTATTCAGTATTTTTAGTAGGTTTATGATATGCAAGACATTGGGTTAGCTTGGGGTCAATCGTGATCCTAGGTCCCATGTTATGTAAAGGAAATAGCCTCGGGGTCTGACATATATGCTTGCTCGAGAGAGTGGTTTTAGAATTAAGGTTATCAATTGATAATTGTAGTGATTGGGTTGTTGTGGGTTCAACTCGAGAGAGTGAATCTTAATTTGATTCTACCTATCTAGATCGAGAGAGTAGATAAATTAAGGTTTTGGGATGCTTATAGTTTGATGCTTGTTGAGGTTCGAGAGAACTCACTTGATTTGTGATGGTTGATCGAGAGATGACCATTACACCTAAAGCCTAGCCTACCCACTAAGATTCAACAATTTTTGGTAATTAGTAATCTCCTGTATAGCGAAATTGGCATTTAATCGATCACAGCCCCAAGTATCCCTCTCTACTTGATTACTCCCCTATTTTCGTAGTTGTTAATTGACACACCTTGGGGGGGGGGGGGGTTTGGTGGTTGGGGGGGGGGGGGGGGGGGGGGG
>JAJOOD010017010.1:0-26621 GCA_029582525.1 Solanum tacnaense | reverse complement strand
GTATCATTTAAGTTGTTTATGTCTTTGCATGACATTGAGTTATTCTGTTGAGTAGGTTTCCGCTGAGTTAAGAAAGCCAGGCCAAGGGTTCGCTTGGGGCCAGCAATGGTCTCCGAGTGCCGGTCCCGCCCAGGGTGTAGGCTCGGGGCGTGACAGCTACGACTTCTACGTATTCATGGTTAACTTTTTTGCACTGGATACGTTCGAAAAGGCACTACCACGATAGTAGTGGACTTGAAAGTGACATATCTTTGATGGATGTGGAAACTCAGGTCCAGTTTTCAACGAAAAGAAACTCATACACTTATAAGGGAAGCATTCTAAAATATATGTCGGGTATTGATCTCTCAAGTAACAGATTAACTGGTGAAATTCCCGTTGAGCTAGGGAAGATGAGCACTATACATGCACTGAATCTATCCCACAACCATCTCATCGGAAGAATACCAAATACCTTCTCCAATCTACAGAAAATTGAGAGTTTAGACCTTTCCTTCAACAACTTGAATGGGAGAATTCCTGTTGGTCTAATTGAGCTAAATTCTTTGGAAGTATTCAATGTTTCATTCAATAACTTATCCGGTGCAGTGCCTGATTTTAAAGCTCAATTTGCAACTTTCGACAAAAGCAGCTACGAGGGAAATCCTTTTCTTTGCGGTTATCCATTAGACAACAAGTGTGGCATGAGTCCTAAATTGTCAAATACCTCCAAGGTTAATGGAGACGAGGAATCATCAGAATTGGAGGATATTGAGTGTTTTTACATTGGCTTTGTTGTGTCTTATGGAGCGATCTTGTTGGGATTAGCTGCAGCGCTCTGCTTCAATCGTCATTGGAGAACACCATGGTTCAGGATGATAGAGTCATTGATGTTTTATTGTTACTATTTTGTGTTGGACAACATTGTTACACCCCTCAAGAGTAGATGGTGCAGGAAAGTTGGTTAATTAGGTAGTTGTTTAAAATTATTGTTGTATGTCTATCACAATTATTATGTTGTCATTCAACAAATAGCCCATGTTGTGGGGTTAGTTACATTTTCATGTATCTGTTTGGAGTTGTTACAATTTCATAATTGAATACCCCATGCTCTCTATGTGTGCATATATAGTTACTAGTATCCGGGCACGTGCGTTGCACGTGTATCCCGAATGAAAATCAATAAAAAAAATATTAAAAGTTTATAATAAACTATTAGGAGGACATGATATTTTTTACAAGTGTTCTCTCGATATTTTTGATCTACTGCACAATAGATAAGTCTCAAAAGCTTACCCGTCTATAAGTAATTAAATGTACATACAGTCATCAACAACTAAAAATACATAAAATTCTGATCAATCAAAAGGTGATTAGATATCAACATTTGTAAAATATTTCAGGAAAAGCACCGCAAGTTAAAGAATTAAAAAGGGAAAGTGAGACGTTACTTAAAGTCTTCTTGTATTCTTAATGTGTGTTTCGTTACAAATACAACTACTTCCTTATAGAATAGAATTTCAAAAAGAAAGAGGAACTCAAGAACTCAAATCAACTTATCTCAAAAATACTCAAATCTAGGGGCAGAATCCTATATTTCTCTTTTACTGATTTGAAAGTAGATGTACGGCGTGAGGACGAGCTAGTCCAATATTATGATAGTCTTACATACCTGAAAGAACAAGGTTCTTGAAGAATCTTGAAAAAGAACTTTGTTAGAAGCCTTGAAACCCTAGCTTGAAGGAGAACAATCAAGAAAACCTTTCTTGAGATTCTTGAATTACTTTCTTGAAATCTCTATGGCCAAGAATTATGATTTTCATTAGTGATTCATAATTGTATGGAGGAATTTGAGTTGGAAATAATGAAATTCTTGGAGAAGGACTTACATTGAAGAAGAATCTTGAATAGAGTCTTCTACTTTGAATTTTTCCTTAGGGTTTGAGAGAGAAGAGAATGATGTATTAAGAGATGAAAATCTGATTGTTTTGGGTCTTTAATTAGTCAAAAAATTCGTTTAGGGTTTTTCTTAGAGGTAAAAAGACAAAAATGACCCTTTTTAATGTTTTCCGTCGTCTAATTCGTCACTACACTGTATCAGGTTACTAAAATGGTCATAACTTTTTACTCAAACCTCAGATTGTTGTGAAATTGGTGGTGTTGGAAACAAGATTCAAATACCTTTAATTTGATAAGTTATGGGCCACGTAACTCTTTATATTCTAAGAGATATGGTCGTTCGAAGTTGACCCAAGTAGAATCTTACGTCAAAACTTAATCGATAAGGAAACTTTCAACTCTAATTTGTGCTAGGAGTTTTTAGTGACCTTAATTGATATCCAAAATCATTCCCATACTAAAGAATTTTCCTTTACAAATATGACCAATTTAAGAATAACCCGATAAGACCTTATATGCAAATAAAGAACAGTTCGGCCTTAACTTAAAAAATTTCAGGGTTTTACACCTTATGGGCAACCTTTACTACTTTAATGTATCAGGTAGGATTACAGTACTTAACAATTTACTTAATATTTTTTTAAAATAATAATGTATCATGAGTAATATAGCCATATCTAGATCACAAATCAAAAAATGCTCACAACATCTCTCCAACCTTTTTGTGTGTTGTATCAATGCATAGTAGATACATTACAAATTTCGGGTCATGTTTCTTCACCTCCAAGTACAGACTAACGAAGATATTCATGATGTATCTTCTCAAAAGTTTTGATAATTTTAATCAATATTGAAAGGATCTTCGATGAACTTGGAGAAGAATTTTGAATCTCAAGTTTGTTTTGATAATTTTGAATCAAAATTGAAAGGATCTTTCGATGAACTAGAGAAATTTTTTGAATCTCACAAAATTTTCGACAATTTTTGAAAAAAATCGAGAGGATCTTTAAACAATTTTATAGGGATAAAGCAACGCTCGTCTCTGTAATGTATCAGATCTCCAAATTTTCCTCAAATCATCGATCTCCAAGCTGTAATGGCTGATTCAACATTCACAAAAGAAATATTTTGTCCAACAACTATTTCATCACTTTTGTATTTTTCATAACTCACCTCACTTTCTTAGATTCTTGAATGTCTCAACAAAATAGAGATATCCATGATGTATCAACTCAATTCTTCAATAACTTTGAACCGAAATTGAATTTTTTTTTATAATTTGGGAGAAGAAATTTGAAATTTAATTAAATTTTTTGAAGTTGTTATGCTTTGTGAGAGATTGATTAGCAGTGACAACAACGTAATTGTGTGATTTATGAATTTGATATTTAATTTTACATTTCTTTTATGTTTTTAAGCACAACAGGAAAGATTTTATTCTATTTTTAGCGCAACAAAAGGATTCTTCTTGTGTCAGAATTAATGTATCTAGATGGTGACTTATATATCCGGAAGGTACAAATTTTAAGGGATTATTGTAATTAGAAAAAAGAGTAGAGATATGATGTAGTTTACTCCTTACACTATGAGATTTATGTAAGTTATACTTAAAATAATGTAAAACCTAAATAAATACAATCTATAAAAGATTGACCTTAATTAAATTAATTGTTTTGTATTTGCTACATCCAAATATATTTTTATAGTTATTATTCTCTCCTATTTTCACTTGTATAAATAAATGTTTGAGTTTTTATTATTAATAATAAAATTTATTTTCTCATTATGTTAATGTACTTCATTGTAGAACACCATTAGCTTATATACTTAATTACTATTTCTCAATTTTTTTTCATTCAAAAGACAATGGTTATCCTTTTATGAGAAGTTACATGAATTAAAAAAAATGAAAATATCATGATATTTAAAGAAGTAAAAAAAAAAGTTGATAATGAAAGGATATAATAGTCATTTAAAAATATAATTAGGATAAGGGGAGAGTTTGAAGCTTGCTTTTCCTATTCAAGTCATGTTGGAATCAGTAAAACAAACAAAAATGAAGTGATGCTGACTCAACTAGCTAGCTAGTTTCATTTCCACCATCCATTTTATTGGGTAGATATGATGTGGTCGGAGATTTTATTTTATGCTTTTACTAATAGATTATCAAGAAAACACAGCTTAAATGAATTTTTATGTTTAAAAATAGAGTCTAAGCTAAAATTATTGAGTTGTGTTAAATCTTGAGCAAAAGCTATAATTTTGCCCTATATAAACATTCCGTTAGCTAGCTAGCAAATTAGCTTGCCAGAAAATAAAGTAGAGTAACAGTAGGGATATGGGGAACAGTAAGTTTTTGTTGTTAGTGTTTTTTCTTATAGCAATTGTGGCCAATGGTTGTTGGGAGGAAGAGAGAAATGCTCTCTTGGATCTGCAAGCAAATATAATGAGTTCCAATGGCGACTTATTGGTTGATTGGGCTGGATATAATGCGAATGGTTTTATAGATTGTTGTTTTTGGAAAAGTGTAAAATGCAGCTTAGAAACAAGTCGAGTGATCAAACTCGATCTCGGAAGTGAAAGGTTTGGATCAGGGGATGATTGGAGATTTAATGCCTCTCTCTTTCTTCCATTCAAGTCACTGCAAGTTCTTTTATTGTCTTACAGAAATATTACGGGATGGACAAAAAATGAAGGTATATATGGAGTATATTCATGACTTGTGAAACATGAAACTATATATATATATATACTACTACTACTAACATGTTTCTTTTTATTTGATTTTGTTATCCAGGGTTCAGTAAACTAAGACAGCTTCCCAATCTGAAAAAACTGGATTTGCAATATAATCGCATCCATCCTGAAGTTTTACTATCATCTTTATGTTGGATTTCATCTCTTGAGGTTCTAAGACTTGGTGCATATGCTGATACCTCTTTCAACGTACCGACATATAATAGCAGTATATTCTATATCCTCCTACTCTGTAGTCCATAAGGCCATCTTTGGACAATAATTTACTTAGTAGTTGTAATTTTTGGATGAAGGGATGAGTAAGAAATGTGGAGGGCTAAGCAATTTAAGACGATTCAAGTTTAGAGGTTATGGAATTAGTGACATCAATATCCTTTCTGCATTGGGTAAGTTCCCTTTAACAAAGTAGCAAAATAACAAATTTCTCAGGAGAAAACAATTAACAAAATAACAATAAGTATGGTCTCTTACGTATTTTTTTTTCTTCATAAATCAAATGCAGGTGGCCTGAGGAATTTAGAGAAACTCAATCTGAATGATAATAATTTCAATTTCAGCATCTTTTCATCACTGAAGATTTTTCCGTCTCTCAAGCATCTCAATCTAGTCGCGAATGAAATAAATGGAAGTATCGAAATGAATGGTTTGTTATGCACCTCTTCATATCCAAGTCTTCCCCCACTAAATATCTCAATTTTATTTCTTCGCAGTCAAATTAAAGTTTATTTTTGATTAACCTGTGTAGATATAATTGATTTGAGCAATTTGGAACATCTGGATCTCAGGGGAAACAATATAGAGAGCTTTGTGACTACCAAAGGTACACGAATCAATGCAGTTGCTCTAATGTTGAGTGTTTCATTAGATTTGAATAACCATGTGCCATGGTATGTAAATTTTTTGATTGAAAATTGTGGGATACAAATTAGATTTTAATAAGATCGAACTATTCGTTCTTATTTTAAAAAATGTATATGATTTATTTATGCACCATTTAACAGGTAACAAAAGAATGAGTTCTCTGCGGAATTTACTATTGGGAAGTTCCTATTCCAACTCGAGTAGAGTCATACAATCTCTAAAATCATTCTCATCTCTTAAATCACTTTTTTATGAATATAGTGATCTCACTTCTCCAACCATAATTTACAGTAAGCTCAAATTCATATATACCTTAGCTTACTTCTATCGCCACTCTTCTCTTTTGAAATGTGAACTTATTTGTTTTTTCCTTTTGGACTCTTATCATTTAAGCATTAAGAAATCTGAGCACGGTGGAGTACCTATACTTGGACGGATCTTCTTTAAATGACAACTTCCTCTCAAACATTGGACAAATGACTTCTCTTAAAGTGTTGAGTATGCCTTTTGGTGACAATAATGGCACCCTCCCTTATCAAGGTAGCATGTTTTTCTTATGTCTGCATTTTCATGAATAGGGTTTGTTCGGTTTAGCTAAATGTCTCTGGACCTCTTTCTTAATATATATATATAGGTTGGTGTGAACTCAAACACATTGAAGAGCTGGATTTTACAAACAATAGTTTTGAGGGAACACTGCCTTCGTGTCTTGGAAACATGACATCACTTCGATGGTTGAATTTGAATGGAAACCTCTTCAATGGAAATCTAGCGTCACATTCTATTTGGAGGAGCCTCACATCACTTGAGCACCTCGATATTGCTGCTAACCAATTTGATGTTCCTCTATCATTCAGCCAATTTTCCAACCATACAAAATTGATCTACTTGGATGTTAGTTATAATACAATAATTACAAATACTGAATTCCAAAATTGGATCCCAAATTTCCAGTTGGAGTTTTTTGCTATCCAAAGATGTATAAACCTTCAAAAATTGCCTTCTTTCCTTCACTACCAATATGACTTGAGTATTCTTGCTATTGGAAGAAATCAATTGCAAGGAAACTTTCCAACATGGTTGTTAGAAAATAACACCAGACTTGTAGGGATCTATGGTAGAGATAATGCTTTCAGCGGACCATGGAAGTTGCCATCGAATTGTCTCCTCCATCTAGAGATGATGGATGTTTCTAATAACAAACTGAATGGACATATTCCAGAAAATATGAGTTTAGCCTTTCCGAAGCTTACTAGTTTGAACATGTCACAAAATTATCTTGAAGGTCCTATACCTTCCAAGATTTGTGGCATTCATTTAGAAATTCTAGACCTCTCTGTCAATTTGTTATCTGGAGAAGTTCCTAGTGATGTGGCAATTGGTTCTCCACAATTGTTCTACCTTCGGTTGTCAAAGAACAAGCTGAATGGACAAATATTTTCGGAGGAGGTCAGGCCAAATATATTATCCTTTTTGTATTTGGATGACAATAACTTTGAAGGACCACTACCTAGAAACATTTATCTCAGATCCCTTTTTGTACTGGACGCTAGCAACAATAATTTCTCTGGGGATATTCCAAGATGGATTACGGATAATACAAGATTGGTACAACTTGATTTGTCCAAGAATCATCTCAAAGGTTCAATTCCAGTTGAGATTTGCAATTTAAATCTCATTCAGGTCTTAGCTATATCCGAAAACGGACTTTCAGGCTTTATTCCTTCTTGTGTGAATTCTTTATCTCTCAAACACATCCATCTGGAGAAAAATCAATTGGGTGGTGGATTGGGGCATGTACTTTTCAACTTCTCTTCTCTGATAACTTTGGATCTTCGCTACAACAATCTTACAGGAAATATCCCACACACCATAGGCTCGCTGAATACTCTGAAATACCTTCTCCTTAGCCATAACCAATTGGAAGGGGAGATTCAAACTCAGATTTGTATGTTGAATAACTTATCTATTGTGGATTTATCTTTCAATAAGTTTTATGGTCCACTCCATCCTTGTTTGGGTTACTTAACACAAGCTGAAAAGGATGCAGAGATAAGTACGACTTACTATGCTTTGACATTTAAGAGTTCATGGTTAACATTTTTGGGCTGGGTACATTCGAAAAGGCACTATCACGACAGGCATGGAATTTTAAGTGACAAAATTTTTATGGATATGAAAATCCAGGTTCAGTTTTCAACGAAAAGAAACTCATACATTTATAAGGGAAGCATTCTAAAATATATGTCGGGTATTGATCTCTCAAGTAACAGATTAACTGGTGAAATTCCCGTTGAGCTAGGGATGATGAGCAATATACCTGCTTTGAATCTATCACACAACCATCTCATCGGAAGACTACCAAATACCTTCTCCAATCTACGGAAAATTGAGAGTTTAGACCTTTCCTTCAACAGATTGAATGGGAGCATTCCTATTGGTCTACTTGAGCTAAATTATTTGGCAGTATTCAGTGTTGCATACAACAACTTATCGGGTGCAGTGCCTGATTTTAAAGCTCAATTTGGAACTTTCAACAAAAGCAGCTACGAGGGAAATCCTTTTCTTTGCGGTTATCCATTAGACAACAAGTGTGGAATGAGTCCTAAATTGTCAAATACCTCTAAGATCAATGGAGGTGAGGAATCATCAGACATGGAAGATATTGAGTGTTTTTACATTGGCTTTGTTGTGTCTTTTGGAGCAATCTTGTTGGGATTAGCTGCAGCGCTCTGCTTCAATACTCATTGGAGAAAAGCATGGTTTAGGATGATAGAGGCATTGATGTTTTGTTGTCACTATTTTCTTTTGGACAACGTTGTTACACCCATCAAGAGTATATGGTGTAGGAATGTTGGTTAGGTAGTCGTTTTAAAATATTGTTGTATAACTATCACTATTATATAACTTAAGCCTTTTTAGTTTCTCAGGAAGAGAATCTGCATGCGGTCTTGAAGACAATGTATAGGACAACATAGCTACAACATTAGTAGCTCTACTATGTAGATTGCTAGTTTCATTCTCTTAGTTCTCTTCTTATTGTACTATAAAAATGACTGACCATATTCAGATCCATTCGTACGTATCCTGAAAAATGTAACAAAAATAGTTATGTCTGGTTAATGGAGGATTTTGGTATTCGTACGTATTTATGTGTAATTTTGTGTGTAACAGTGTTGAGGTGTCTGTGTAATCGTCAAAAAAGATTATTGTGTGAACTTTTTCGTCACTGATTGTACTAGCTTTTGCTTCACAACGTAATTAAATTGCATTTGGTGAGAAGATAATTAAACTATATGTGCTAATTTGATATTGTAATATTATCCTGAGAGGATGCTTGGTCTTTTCTTGTATCATTGCTCACCAAGCTCCTCTTATCCATTTTTATTCAATTAGATCTTGCAGTTCAATTGTAGTTCACTTCTTGATATGTCAAGTAATCTTGATTCAGATAATTTGTTTGAAAAAACAGGTTTACATGTAAATAACATGTTTTATCCTTGCAATGAGCACGTCACAAAATTATTATGCTACTGTTGGGAAAACATGGACTGACACAAAAATATATATGGTCAAAATAATGGAAATAAAATGGAAAAATAATGACACCACGAATTTTACGTGGTAACCATAACTTGCATAAATTCATAAAGAGTAAATTACATCCTATCCCTATTTTTCATAACTCACCTCACTTTCTCATATTCTTGAATGTCTCAATAAAATAGAGATATTCTTGATGTATCAACTCAAATTTTCAATGACTTTGAACCAAAATTGAAAAGATTTTTTACAATTTGGGAGAAAAAAATTTGAAATTTGTATTTTTTGAAGTTGTTATGCTTTGTGAGAGATTGATTAGCAGTGACAACAACGTAATTGCGTGATTTATGAATTTGATATTTAATTTTACATTTCTTTTATGTTTTTAAGCGCAACAGGAAAGATTTTATTCCCTTTTTTAGCGCAACAAAAGGATTCTTCTTGTATCAGAATTAATGTATCTAGATGGGGACTTATGTATCCAGAAGGTACAAATTTTAAGGGATTATTGTAATTAGAAAAAAGTAGGGATAACTGGATGTAGTTTACTCCTTACACTATGATATTTATGTAAGTTATACTTAAAATAATTTAAAACCTAAATAAATACAATCTTTAAAAGATTGACCTTAATTAAATTAATTATTTTGTATTTCCTACATCGAAATATATTTGTATAGTTATTATTCTCCTATTTTCACTTGTATAAATAAATGTTTGAGTTTTTATTATTAATAATAAAATTTATTTTCTCATTATGTTAATGTACTTCATTATAAAACATCATTAGCTTATATACTTTATTACTATTTCTCAAAAAAAATTCATTCAAAAGACGATGGTTATCCTTTTATGAGAAGGTACATGAATTAAAAAAAAAATCATGATATTTAAAGAAGTAAAAAAAGAGAAGTTGATAATGGATATAATAATCATTTAAAAATATAATTAGGATAAGGGAAGAGTTTGATTATTATTCAAAGTTAAAAGGAAAAATGATTTTTAAAGCAAAGTTGGGCCCATTTAATTAATCCATCTTTGAAGCTTCCTTTTCCTATTCAAGTCATGTTGGAATCAGTAAAACAAACAAAAAGGAAGTGATGCTGACTCAACTAGCTAGCTAGTTTCATTTCCACCATCCATTTTATTGGGTAGATATGATGTGGTCGGAGATTTTATTTTATGCTTTTACTAATAGATTATCAAGAAAACACAGCTTAAATGAATTTTTATGTTTAAAAATAGAGTTTAAGCTAAAATTATTGAGTTGTGTTAAATCCATGAGCAAAATCTATAATCTTTCCCTATATAAACATTCCGTTAGCTTGCCAGAAAATAAAGTAGATATGGGGAACATTAAGTTTTTCTTGTTAGCGTTTTTTCTTATAGCAATTGTGGCCAGTGGTTGTTGGGTGGAAGAGAGAAGTGCTCTCTTTGATCTGCAGGCAAACATAATGAGTTCGAATGGCGAATTGTTGGTTGATTGGGCTGGTTATAATGCCAATGGATTTATAGATTGTTGTTTTTGGAAAAGTGTAAAATGCAGCTTAGAAACAGGTCGAGTTATCAAACTCCATCTCGGAAGTGAAATGTTTGGATCAGGGGATGTTTGGAGATTTAATGCCTCTCTCTTTCTTCCATTCAAGTTCCTCCAACTTCTTTTACTGTCTAATAGAAATATTACAGGATGGACAAAAAATGAAGATCTTTTAGCCTCATCTATCTTGTAGATATATATTTAACTAACATGTTTTTTGGTCTAATTTTGTAATCCAGGTTTCAGTAAACTAAAGCAGCTTCCCAACCTGAAAGTAGTCGATTTGCAATATAATCACATCCATCCTAAAGATTTACTATCATCTTTATGTTGGATTTCATCTCTTGAGGTTCTAAAACTTGGTGCACATGTTGATACCTCTTTCAACGTACCCACGACATATAATAGCAGTATATTCTATATCCTCCTACATATGCATGCATATACTCTAAAGTCCATAATTGCCCAATAATTTACTTAGAAGTTGTAATATTTGGATGAAGGCACGAGTAAGAAATGTGGAGGGCTAACCAATTTAAGAAAACTCTGGTTTGAAGGTTATGAAATCAATATCCTTTCTGCATTGGGTAAGCTCCCTTTAACAAAGTAGCAAAATAACAAATTTCACAAGAGAAAACAATTAACAAAATAACACCAAGTATGGTCTCTTACGTATTTTTATTTTTTTTCATAAATCAAATGCAGGTGGACTGACGAATTTAGAGAAACTCATTTTGAATAATAATAACTTCAATTCCACCATCTTTTCATCATTGAAGATTTTTCCGTCTCTCAAGCATCTCAATCTGGCCGCGAATGAAATAAATGGAAATATAGAAATGAATGGTTTGTTACGTCCCTCTTCATATCAAAGTCTTCCTCATTAAATAGCTCAATTTTATTTCTTCGCATAACAAATTAAAGTTTATTTTTGATTAACCTGTGTAGATATAATTGATTTGAGCAATTTGGAATATCTGGAGCTCTTGTATAACAATATACAGAGCTTTGAGACTACCAAAGGTACACTAATCAATGCAGTTGCTCTAATATTGAATGTTTTATTTTAACCTCAAGACATCCTTCAGAACAAAATACATCTTTACAGACTTCCTGTAATCTAAATGATTTGAATAACCATGTGCCGTGGTATGTAAAAATATTTATTGAAAATTGTGGGATACAAATTAGATTTTAATAAGATGGAACTATTCACTCTTATTTTAAAACGTATATGATTTATTTATGCACCATTTAACAGGTAACGAAAGAATGAGTTCTCTGCGGAATTTACTATTGGGAAGGTCCTACTCCAACTCGAGCAGAGTCATACTTAAGATAAATCAAGAAAAATCTAGAATATTCCGGAGGTGTAAAGAATTGAAGGAAGATCTCTAGAATGAGTATTCTAGAAAGAATAGTTCTAGAAAAAGATAGTTAGAAATATTCTAGAATAGAGTAGTATGTATCTCTCTAGATTCTTCCATCACCTCCTATAAATAGAGGTGATCCATTTGAGTTGTATGCAACTAAGCAATCAAAAAAGAAAGCAAGAAACCAAGAAAGAAACAAAGCAAGAAACAAAGTAAGAGAGAAAACAAGAGTGAGTGCTAAGGCAAGAGTGTTGCTGAAGCAAGCAACAAGTGTGATCAAGATTGTAAGACCGAAGCGGGTTCTTACTTTGATATAATAAAATTCAAGTTGTCAGAAATCGATAGTGCCCGTCGTTCGTCTCCAAACCAATAATATTCTACAATCATCATACATGGAAGATATTGAGTGTTTTTACATTGGCTTTGTTGTATCTTATGGAGCGATCTTGTTGGGATTAGCTGCAGCACTTAGCTTCAATCATTATTGGAGAAAAGCATGGTTTAGGATGATAGAGGCATTGATGTTTTGTTCTTACTATTTTCTCTTGGACAACCTTGTTACACCTATCAAGAGTAGATGGTGGAGGAATGTTGGTTAGGTAGTTGTTTAAAATGTTGTTGTTGTCTTTCTCTTTTATCAATATATGTATTTGGAGTTATTACATGGTTTAAAATGTGTGCATAGTTGTTCTCATTCATGAGATGCTTCATTGGTATTGTTGTTTATCTAGCCGTTTGAGGAATAATATGATTAAAGTCATGTTTATATTTTTTTGTGTCCGAAACCTAATTGGGCATCAAAAAGAACTATTCTTGATCAAGTTGAAGGTTTGAAGAGATATTGAACAATTTCAAGATAAAAACTTGTTAAACTTGTTTAAGCTCCACCCAACTATAATATTCAGTTAGTCCTAATTTATGTGAAGATGTTTGAGCGAACACAAATTTAAGAATGAAAGGAAGCCTTTTGAAACTTGTAGTCTAAAATAGGTCATAGATAATTGCAACCCAATGTAGTTTTTATTTAATTTAGTTTAATTTCGGGAACAATAGGGGTGATGAAATTGCTATTTTAAAATAAATCCAAGAGAGTTGAAACCATGGTGTAGGGGTCGATTGTGTGCTACTTGACTAATTCCACGATGTATTTGGTACCTCCCACTAGCACACACTAGGTAATTTTGTCTACCAGGACTTGGATATTTGAGAAGAAATCACCTAGTATTTATTGTCTTGCAAGAAATCGAACCGAAAACCTCATGGTTCTCAACCCAGTTCATTGACATTGAATGGTACTTCTCGTCAAGTAAAAGGTTTTAAAGTTCCATGATATGTTTTAAGAAGTGCAATGAGGTTAGAGAAACTACTAGTTATGTGTCCCACTAAATCTGGTGGTCTATTTATCAATCAAAGGAAAAATTGATCACTATGTATAACATGTGACAATGTTTAACATTGGTTGTGGAACACAGGATGGGGAGCGCTTATATGGTATTTGAATTTATCTCTTAAGGTTCTCTGGAAGTGAATTTCCCAAAAGTACTCTTGATTTTGTTATGTGAGTTGCACATTCTTCCTTTGGTCCTAGCGTTCTGAATTTTAGCAAGGATCACTGATTGCATCAGAAAAGGTATAAAGAAAGTTAACTATGTTGATAAATCATATTATCCTTCTTATAATAGTTTAGGGAGGTTTAGCGCGTTTTTCTCTTCCACGTCTGAAAACTATGCATATTAAGGTAATTAGATACTAAATATATACATGTATTTGGTTCTAATTAAATTTTGTTAAAGGTTATGCGAATAAATTTCTCAAGGCTTTAGTTCAGCAGCAAAAGCAGTACAAGGAGAGAAAGGCATACTAACATGTTTGAGTCATGATATGAACCAAGTCCAGTATTTAAGTAGAGAAGGGTAGAAAGGTAGTCTGTTATCCACCGGCTTTCGAGACTGAAAACAACCAATTTCACGATTGGTCTTGAGGGAAAATTTATGAGATGGCGATAGAGAATAGAAGTATTGGTCTTTCAATATCAACCTCTTAAACCTTTTATCTTTTCTTTTTAGTCGGTCTTATATGTGTTATGAGAAGTAAATGTCATGGCTAATGAGTATTGTTACCAAACCCTTCTTGCCTCTCCTAGTTGTTAGTACATCAACAACAACAACATACCTAGTGAAGTCCCACTAAGTGGGGTCCAGGGAGGGTGAATAGAGTGTACGTAGACCTTATCACTGCATCGTGAAGGTAGAGAGGCTGTTTCCAAAAGACCCTCGACTCAAGTGCATCAAGCCCTAGTAAAAGAAGAAGAAAACAATGAAGAAATCATAGCAGTTAATAAGAAAAGCGATGTAAAGTCTACAAGAAAGAAACAATAACAACAACCTCTCTTTGTTGTGAGTGTAAGACGTGAAGTTTTCTTGTTCGATATAGAGTGGTCATTTGGTGGGAGGGATTAGGAAAAATATCCCTCCAAAAAATCATGCATTAGATAACAATGTTTCGCTTGGCCATAATTTTGGTTTGATAACAACTCCCGCAATACTAATACAATATTTTGTTGGCCATAATTTTGGTTTGATAGGTAAGATGAAATACTGCTCAAATTGGCTGTCCATATAAAATAGAACTCCTGCATAACTTTATGCAGCGTTTGGCTAGCGGTATTAAATTATACCTGCATTAAGTATGCAGGATTCTATATATAATTTTGTGCAGTATAGAAATATATAACAACAAAATAATGCCTTTGAAGTAGGTAATTCCTACAAAATATTCTTTGTTTTGTTATTCATTGGATAACAATCATGGTAATATTTTTTTTAGCATATAACAGTCCCAAAGGATTAGTGTACGTTGGGTGTTGTTCATAGAAAATCATACATTTTTGTAGATTTTCTACTTTCTGGTATATGAGCATGTTCATTTGCTTGAATTGCAATAAAATTATTACTTTATCAAAAAATAGTCCCTTCATTGTTATTGACTGCATATATAATTCCTGCAAATCAAATGACCCTTTTATGTCATAGGATAAGGAGACAAGTCACCTAAGAAAAGATTAGTGCGGATGATGTAGTCTAAACCCCTTTGTTGTATTAACATTCTAATTTTCATCGATCTTTCAAAGTTTTAGTATCAAGTATTCTTTTCTACTGCGCTTGAATTGTGTGTATTTGAAATGTATGATAACGATTTTCATGCTATATGCAAAATGAAACAGAGAAAAGGAGGTCATTGCTTTTATCAGCCCACTTACTGAGAATTGTTGTTAGAATAGGAATAGGTTTACACAATCCTATTAGAATAAGAATAGGTTTACACAATCCTATTAGAATAGGAATGTGTTTATACAATCCTATTTAGAATAGGAATGGGAATAGTTAATAGTATCCTACTTGGTAAAGGATTGTATTCTAGTGTCTATAAATAGGATCTCAATGTAATAATGTAGACAACGACAGCAATTCAATAATATTCTTTTCATATATTTCTCACATGGTATCAGAGCATCTACGATCTTGGTATAAAATCAAAGAGCTTCTGCTGCCCGCGGGTGGCACCCATATATGTTGCCCGTCTGGCCAATGATTATGTTAGCAAAAGTTGGGTCACCATGTTGACTATTTTCTCATATCTTATTTGTGTAGCACAATGCCATCATTCTGGTGACTACTTTATTATATCTAGTTCTTGTAGCACTGTGCCATCTTTTCGGTGACTATTTTTTCATATTTAATTTGTGTAGCACTGTCCCATCATTATGTTAGGGTTTTGCCCTGATTTTCTTACCTTATTTGAAGTTTATTTTTTCTTTAAAGAAAAGTCAAAGTATTACCATAAATGCTGAACTTTTTTTTAAAGGAAAATATAATTTTCTTCCATATTTGGTTTATTCTTTCCTTAGAGGAAATGTTTGGAGATCTATAAATTGAAGATCCCTATTCTCATAGCAGAACACAATAACATCCACAATGTAGACATTTAAAGAGTTTAGTTTATGGGGAGATTTATTCTCTCAACAGTTATAATATTTTTCTTTTAAATTAGTTTTCATATTAATAATATTATGTTTTAGTATCGCTTTATTTGTCATCTAATTTATCACTGTCTTGATTGCAATTGTAAGCTTCGCATGACGCCCTAATCACCCTTCATAACCCAACACATTCTAGTGACTATTGTTTCATATATAATTTGTGTAGCACCGTGTCATCCTTCCGGTGACTGACTTTTTTTTGCATATCTAATTTGCGTAGCACCGTGCATCTCTCCGGACTACTTCTCATATTTAATTTTTGTAGTACCGTGGATTTTTTTGAACTATTTTCTCATCTCTGAGTTGCATAGCATCATGTGCCGTCTCAGTGACTCCTCAGATTTGATTTACATAGTTCCATTAGTCTTTCCGGTGACTCCTCAAATCTGATTTGTGTAGGGTTGTGCCATCATTTCAACCCTACCCATATATTTTTTCTTTTTCAGTAGGGTTGTGCCATCATTCCGACCCTACCCATATTATTTCTCTTTTTCAATGGGGTCTTTCCATCAATTCGAACTATCGTATATAATTTTTATTTTCTAGGTGGGTTGTGCCATCATTCCGACCCTACCCATATAATTTTATTTTTCAGATTGTGACCACTTTCATCCAACAAATCTAATACTCCGGCGCATGATCATGTTCCGACCTATTTTCGGTGACTTTCTTGCTTAATATCGACTCGTCTATTGATTCCAACATGATCCATATAGTTTATATTAGATTGTGAGAACTTTCCGGCGACCGCTGCACTGTGAAGAAGTCTATATGGAGCAACCACCTAATTTTGTTACTCAAGGGGAGTTTAGTAGTAGCCTTGTATGTCAATTACGTAAGCCATTCTATGGTCTGAAACAGTCTTTGCAAATTTGATTTGGGAAGTTCAACACTGTAATTTTATCACTAATTTGTACAATTCAAATAACTTTCTGCACAATAGTCTAAGGCAATGTTTGTCCCTTTGAAACTCCCATATCTAGTAGAGAAGATGTAAGTGTGTGAGAGGGGAGGAATAGAACCACAAAGACTGGTTTGGGAAGTTCAACACTGTAAGCGTGTGAGAGGGGAGGAATAGAACCACAAAGACTGGTTTGGGAAGTTCAACACTGTAATTTTATCACTCTATGTTTTATCGGCACTATGTGTAACTACCTGATTCCGTCGTTAGGGAAGAGCCAATGGGGAAAGAATTGGGGCCAAAAAACTTTTTGATAGTAATTTGGAATTTCCCAACCTAGTCCAGATTTGAACGAAATCGGAATCAGTGAGGTCTAGGGAAATCTAGTAACAAACGGGAGATCAAATTGGGAATTTGATCATATGAGTATTAGCTAAGACGTTAAGGAACCCGTATGACTTTACGGAATCAAATTCAGGCGAGTAGAACTCCCGAAACTGATCTTAGCGTGAACGGGTATTTTTTGAGTGTCATAGGATGAAGATAATGCTTTAAACGGATCACTGAAGTTGCCATCGAATCGTCACCTCCATCTACAGACGATTGATGTTTCTAATAACAAACTAAATGGATATATTCCAGCAAATATGAGTTTAGCCTTTCCGAAGCTTACTTTTTTGAACATGTCACAAAATTATCTTGAAGGTCCTATACCTTCCAAGTTTTGTGGCATTCATTTAGAATTCCTAGACATATCTGCCAATATCTTGTCCGGAGGAGTTCCTAGTGATCTGGCAATTGGTTCTCCACAATTGTTCTACCTTCGGTTGCCAAACAAGCTTTAAGGAAAAATATTTCTTGAGGAGGTATTATCCTTTTTGTATTTGAATGACAATAACTTTGAAGGACCATTGCCTAGGAACATTTTTCTCAGATCCCTTATTGTACTTGACGCTAGCAGCAATAATTTCACTGGGGAGATTCCGATATGGATTATGGATAATACAAGATTATTACAGCTTGATTTGTCAAAAAATCATCTTGAAGGTTTGATTCCAGTTGAAATTTGCAATTTGAAGAGTATATATGTTTTAGCTATATCTGAAAACAGGTTTTCAGGCTTTATTCCTTCTTGTGTGAGTTCTTTACCTCTCAAACACATCCATCTTGAGCAAAAATCATTTGGTTGGTGAATTGGGACATGTACTTTTCAACTTCTCTTCTCTGATAACTTTGGATCTTCGCTACAACAATTTTACAGGAAATTCCCGTTGAGCTACGGATGATGAGCAATATACGTACATTGAATCTATCCCACAACCATCTCATCAGAAGAATACCAAATACCTTCTCCAATCTACAAGAAATTGAGAGTTTAGACCTTTCCTACAACAGATTGAATGGGAGCATTCCTTTTGGTCTACTTGAGCTAAATTCTTTGGCAGTATTCAATGTTGCATACAATAGCTTATCCGGTGCAGTGTCTGATTTTAAAGCTCAATTTGTAACTTTTGACAAAAGAAGCTACGAGGGAAATCCTTTTCTTTGTGGTTATCCATTAGACAACAAGTGTGGCATGAGTCCTAAATTGTCAAATACCTCCAAGATTAATGGAGATGAGGAATCATCAGAACTGGAGGATATTGAGTGTTTTTACATTGGCTTTGTTGTGTCTTTTGGAGAAATCTTGTTGGGATTAGCTACAGCGCTCTGCTTCAATTGTTATTGGAGAAAAGCATGGTTTAAGATGATAGAGGCATTGATGTTTTGTTGTTACTATTTTCTCTTGGACAATGTTGTTACACCCATCAAGAGTACTATATGGTGCAGGAATGTTGGTTAATTATAGGTAGTTGTTTTACAATATTGTTGTATGTCTATCACCATTATTAATTATGTTGTCATTCTCTTTAATCAATATTCAACAAATAGGATCTGTTTGGAGTTGTTACAACTTCATAATTTAATACCCCTGCATAGCTTCATTGGTGTTGCTATTTATGTAGCCGTTTGAGGAATAATATATGTTATTTCAAGTCAAGCTAAAACCATTGCACTTTTAGTAGAGGTTGGATTTAAAGTTACTGCAGTTGATGTAACTGGTTCAGATTGTTTGAGAGATAGAAAGCCTTAGTTAATCATCTAACTCCACTTCTTTTCTTCCTGCCCATTCTCGATCGTATGTCATCTTGCCTGACGCTAGACTTGCAGCGAAGTTGTTCCTTGCTTTCTTTTCATTTTCCGCAGTTAAAATTCTAGACTAAAATGCCGCTCCAACTTAAACCATAAAGGTGGTTTCAAGCTACTATGCTGCTCTAGGGGGATGCACAAGAAATGATTAGTGCATGATTCATGATCAACGACATAATCTCATGAACCAGCGGTTCAACAGACTCTCCCACCACCAGTCCTATCGTATCCACCTAACACTAGCAGCGCTATCACTCATTCCAAAAACCAACCCAGCAGATGACAACAACAACAATAAAGACTCCAATCAGTTATCAGTCCATACATACCAATGATTCAGCCACAATTCACACCAAACAAACAGAATTTAATTTTTAGCTTACAAGGAAATTCAAAATTCTGTATATCAAAAGCATAACCAAATCCTCACAGATGCATACCCCCTCGAGCAACATCTCTAAACCTTCTTTTGCATCAACAGTGGCTATGAATTTAGTTTTTAGCTTACAAGGAAAACAGCCGGTTGACATTGCTAACTGTACTCATATGTGTTGTAATTCGAAGTTTTGATGATACTCACAAACTATGGGACCATTGAGCATGTCTCCGTCGTCAAATGGTGAACAACTGTAAAGACTGTCATTTCTGACATGGTTGATGAGCACAAGCAACGGGAACAGTGTACTCAACCAATCAGAGAACAGTAGGTTGTTTTGTTCATAGGATAATATATCCTCATTGACATGAAACAACCTAGTCAAGACATTGAAAAGCAATATTTCAAAAGGAACATTTTGTCTTTGAAAAACTCAAGCCTTCAAGAACCTCAAGGGACCTGATAGAGTTATCGAGTGTATTTTTTGAGTGTTGTTAATGAAGCTTGTGTTGTGCTGAACTTGTAAGATACGTTTCTAATCGATAAAGGAACGCATAGAGTCTTTTCTGTGAGAACGAACAATGAGCATAGTTAGAGTTAACTACATGGTGTGTGATTGAAGTCTATATTAATTAGAGTTAGTTAATATAGTGGGCAATAGAGACATTGCTTTGGCTCTCTTTGTAATAGGGTTATTACTGGTGGTGAGATTAAGAGTTTAATCTCTGTATGTGTCTTTGGAGTCTGTAATCACTTGTTGCTTGAAGATAGTGAAAGCAGTTGGCTATCATGTGTAATAGCTCGTGGTTTTTCTCCTTTGAGCAAGGAGGTTTTCATGTAAAACTCCTTGTTGTTTTATTTTACAATTTAGTCTCTTTTAATACATTATAGTGTAATACCAGCCCGGTCCTGTAGTACGTGGTAGACTAGGGCCTAGTGACGTGACATAATCAAAGGCCATGAACTACTTTCATCCCAAAATAATATTAACAAAGACAATACAAAAGAAGAAAATTACACTCGATGTTCACACAATATCTTAAATGTCTGAAACACCTTCAACCCATGATACTCAGAAACTACCCGTTCACTCTAAGATCGGTTTCGGGAATTCTACTCGTCCGAATTCAATTCCGTAAAGTCGTACGGGTTCCTTAACGTCTTAGCTATCCACTCATGTATTCACATTCGTTATTTGATCTCTCATCTGCTACCAAATTTCCCTAGACTTCATTGACTCCGATTTCATCCAAATCTGGACTAGGCAAGGAATTCTCAAGTTACTACGAAAAAGTTTTTCGGCCCAAAAAAATTTTCCCGTTGGCTTTTCTATAACGACGGAAGCAGGTCATTACAAATACAAAGGAAGAAAATTACAGTCGATGTTCACACAAGAATTTTACCATACTCCAATCTTATATAAACTTTAATCACTGCTGCAATTTTATTTTATTTTTGGTGTGTGTGTGTCTGTTTAATGAAGTTATTATAGGGAAGATTCTTAGAATCGAGAAACATTGACTATTGAATGGACCATAGTAGAGGAAATGAAATGGGAAGAAAACTAGAAGATTTAATCTACAAGTTCAAAAGTAGAATAGTCAGAATTATACCCATATATCCTATAAAGTTTAGGATTGTAACACATATATTCTATGTTTTGTGTAAAATATACTCCCTCCGTTTAAAAAAAATGACCTCCTTTCCTTTTTAGTCTGTTTAAAAAAAATGACCTCTTTCCTTTTTTGATAACATTTTAATTTTAATTTTCCACATGTTATGTTTAAAACCACAAGATTGAAGGGCAATTTAGTACATTTGACATAACTTTAATTTAGAATCACAAGATTCAAAAGTCTTTTTTATTTTCTAAAACTTTGTGTCAAGTCAAACCATGTCACTCTTTGTGAAACGGAGGGAGTACTAGGGATAATACATAAAATTCCCTGCACTTGTCTTTTCATGTGACAGAACTATATTATCATAATGTCATGTTTTATAGGATCAGATACCAAACGACCTTTATGGTGTAAGTTGGAGGGCAATATAGAAAGGAACAACTCTGCTGCAAGTCTAGCATCGAGTGAGATGCCATACAATCGAGCATTGGCAGGAATTCCTGACGGGTAATGCAAGTGAACCTCTAGACAGCTTGATCAAACAATGTAAGACTTCAACTTGATCAAGAATGAGATGATACAATAAATATAGACATGGCTTTAAACATACTAGTTCTGGAAACGTGCGCTGCATGTTTATCCTTTACTGTCATACAAATTTGTATAGGTCTAATCTAACGTTGATAATTATCAATTACATTATTCTTTTGTATATGTTGTTCTGTGCAAATATAATAGTGTTAATTTATTCTTTTCATTTAATTTTAGTTATTTGTCTGCAAAATAAAAAATGTTGAAAATTATAAAACTAATTAAGATAATATAGCATACAGTATGTGATATATAGTGATAAACACTTGCTCTAAATTTAAGAAATGGACGTAAACATATCTAACAAAATTAATAAAGACAAAGAATAAATATATATTTACCATGTTAATGAGGGTAAAAATGACCAATAAATTGATTTTACATAAATTTATAAGAATTATAAGATGATGAAACACAAAAATGAAGTGAACTAATATTTTTTGTAATTCACTTTATATAAGAGATCATCACCAAATTAAAAATCTATCAAAAGACAAAAGTAATTGCAACCCAAAAAACTTATCATAAAATATAAAACCAATAAATAAAGTGCAAATATATATACACACAAAAAGAAGGATCTTTTGAGCAAGATAACTAAGGAACATTAGTAAAAAAGACACAAGTAATGATACAACCCATCTTGAAAGAAGTTTCATCATATAAATCAAAAGATAATTAAGAATATTAAACATAAATTACGTAATTGTTTTCGGCCTGTTCCTCATACTCAAATAAAGGCATTATCAAAATCGAAAGAAGGGCCATAATTTGTTTTGCCACCAACATTCCCACGAAGAAACAATATAATTCTTAAACCCAAAACTCAATATTATTTTGTAACTGAAACCCAAAAGTAGGAAATGGGTGATGAATGCATGACGATGAAAAGCTTGTAGAACTGCATAAGTTGTGAATACAGAACTAATAAGATGATTTTTACTTTGAGTTTGATAGATCATTTAACTATGTGATTGAATAGTATAAATTTTTCTGTCCAAATTTATAGAATCTTATGAAGTATATGAAAGGGCATGATATTAATTCCATGGAAGATGAGATGAATTAAACATTTTAATTGAACTAATTATAGGTAATAACTAAGAAATTGAAACTTTCAATAAAGGTGGGAATATGGAACAACTTTCTACAATCAGACTCAATGTATATTGTTTAGAAGTCTATTAATTTAATTTTAAAATTTAATGAAAAACATATTTTTATCTCCACCTTTTGATGGGTATGATTATATATATTAAATATAATTATCTTTTTAAACTTTTCAAATATTAAATTAAGAGTAATTAAGACTATATAATAAATTAGAAATTTATTTACTAATATTTAGTTAATTAGATTATGATTTAGTGTAGGGGGGCCACTTTTATAAATTTCATATATTTAATCTTCTTATTCTCATTTCGTAATCTTGACCTTTCAAATTTCTCACACAAATAATAAAGACTACAAATGAGTAATTATTCCTTAAAAGACAAGAAATTAATATATATATATATATTATTATTATTTTTTTAAAGTTAAATTTTATGCTTTATCTTTTTTATATTTATTTTAATAGTAATTGACCTTTCAAATTTCCATGTGACTTTTCATATATATATATATATTTAATCTATATATATATATATATATATATATATAGATTAAATGTAATTATATTTTTAAACTTTTCAACATTTAAACTAAAAGTAATTAAGACTATATAATAAATTAGAAATTTATTTACTAATATTTAATATTTAATTAATTAGATTATAATTTAGTGTAGGAGCAAAATAGTAATCAAACTTTTGCTTAACATTCTTCCCACTTATAGTATAATATGGCAAGATAAATGAAGCATCTCATGAACGAGAACGAATATGCACACATACACCATGGGGTATTAAAATATGAAATTGTAGAAACTCCAAACAGGCGTCATAATAATGGTGATAGACATACAACAAAATTTTAAAACAACTACCTAACCAACATTCCTGCACCATCTACTCTTGACGGGTGTAACAACGTTGTCCAAAAGAAAATAGTAACAACAAAACATCAATGCCTCTATCATCCAAAACCATGAGCTTTTCTCCAATAACGATTGACACAGAGCGCTGTAGCTAATGTAAATTTCTATGGCCCACTAATTATATTTTGGTTTAATAATTAATATAAATTAAATCCTAAATATGTGTGGAGAAGTGGGGAAGTTACTTATATGTGTGGAGAAGTGGGAAAGTGGGGAAGTTACTTAGTAACTTCCAACTACCCATTAAGTCTTTCACTACCCATTACCTCTTCCAACTACCCATTAAGTGGGGAGTTACTTGGTAGTTTTAAAACTACCCATCATCTCCACTACTCACCATGATGGAAATGGGGGAATGATGTTAAAAACACTCTTATTTAAAGGTCCTCTCTCTGCCATAAAGATATAGTCTTATCCATCAAAGCTATTCATAAAGTGTAAGGCAAGAGAGAGAAACAACTTCTCAAGAACAACAAAGAAAAAGACTTTCGCTCAATTCAAGTCAAGATTCTCGAAAAACACTATACTATGGATGATTCGGGTATGTATTCTTGACTGAATTATTATAGTAATAGATTTATGTGAAAATCATATAGTTCTACGATCATGAATAATTGATAGGATTTATGAATGAATAGATTGTTTATGTTTTCACAACCCCTTACATCCTAACATTTGGTATCAAGAGCCTAGTTTAAGAACTAGTGATTTTTCATAGAATTAATATTTTCTTTATTTGAAAACGGTAATGGGTAGTATTAAGTGAAATAATTATTCACTATTATGATGTATTTTATTTTGAAATTATGTATATGAGATTAGTTAATCACCAAAGTGGTCTAATCTTTGAAGAATTAATTCAAAATAATAATGATTAAACGTATATTCAATTATCCATTATTTTGATGCTTGTAATCGATATAACACTAATGGATATATTGAAGTTTTTGGTTATAAGATATTTACGGATTACCCAAATGTTGATTATTTTAATTTTATAACCATTGAACATTAAGGAGATAATTTAGATGTGTTGTTAGTTTTATTTATTTATCCAAAGATAATAAATATTATTGATTGACACATTAAAAATTATTGAATTACGTTAAATTCACATTTAAGCATCATTATGTCTAAAGTTGTATTTTGATGTTTCGCCCAAAGGAGGACATCAATATACATTTAAGAATTTATAAACCATTTCTGAATTTGATAGTATGTTTAAAATTCATAACTCAAAGCATTAACAAATGAGCATATTATATTTGCGACATTTGCTCTTCATTCGCACTCTGCCTCTATTACGACCTTTAACAGTCTTAACTTCTCAGATTGGTGCGAACAGATCAAATTTTATCTTGGAGTTTTAGATCTTGATGTTGCACTTTACACTGAGAAGCCAACTGTTATTACTGAAACCAGCAATACTGAAGAAAGGTCCTATTATAAGCACTGGGGTCGATCTAACAGATTAGGCATAATGTTTATGCGAATGAATATTGCGGGTAACATTAAGACTACTCTTCCCAAAACTAAAAATGCAAAAGATTTTCTGAAACTTGTGGAAGAATCCTCTCAAATTGCTGATAAGTCTCTTGCTGGGACACTAATGGGTATTTTGACCACCATGAAGTTTGATGGTTCACGTACCATGCATGAGCATGTCATTGAAATGACAAACGTAGCAGCAAGACTTAAGTCTTTGGGAATGGAAGTAGAATAAAATTTCCTTGTACAATTCATCATCAACTTATTACTGTCTGAGTACAACCCTTTCCAAATGAACTACAACACCATGAAAGACAAATTGAACGTGCATGAATTGTATGGAATGTTGGTTCAAGATGAAGTAAGGCTCAAGAATCAAGGAACCACTCCATCAACTTTGTAAGTCATCAAGGAACTGGAAAGAAAGGAAAGAAACATGTTAAGGGAAAACAGGGGCACCATAATGTTAATGAGTCCTCCTCTCAAGTACGTAAGAAGGAACACAAGAATGATAAGTGTCATTTCTGTGGAAAATCTGAACACGTTCAGAAAGATTGCCTGAAATTTAAGGCATGGCTCGAAAAAAAAGGTAAGCCTAGTGCTTTTATATGTCTCGAATCAAATCTAACTGAAGTTTCTTATAATACTTGGTGGAGTGACTCTGGTTGTACTGTTCATATTTCTAATACGATGCAGGGATTCCTTACAACACAAACCATAAACCAGAATGAAAGATATATGTATATGGGGAATAGAGTGAAGGCTCCAGTTAAAGCTATAGGGACTTACCGTTTGATCCTTAATATTGGGCGTCACTTAGATTTACTTGAAACTTGTTATGTACCTTCTCTTTCGAGAAATTTAGTTTCTTTGTCTAAGTTAGATAAGACTGGATACTCTTTTAATTTCGGTAATGTATGTTTTAGTTTGTATAAACATAATTATCTCATTGGTACTGGTACTCTTTGTAATAACTTATACAAACTGAATCTTGATAATCTATTTGCCGAAACACTCTTAACTCTGCATCATAATATTGGAACCAAACGATGTTTGGTGAATGAACAATCTGCTTTCTTGTGGCACAAATGTTTAGGTCACATATCCAAAGAAAGATTGGAAAGATTAGTTAAGAATGAAATTCTTTCAAATTTGGATTTTACAGACCTTAACATTTGTGTGGATTGTATTTAAGGAAAACAAGACACACAAAGAAAGGAGCCACAAGAAGCACACAACTTCTTGAAATTATACACATGGATATATGTGGTCCCTTTTGATATTGCATCTTTTAGTAAAGAAAAATATTTTATCACTTTGATTGACGATTTTTCACGTTATGGGTATGTCTATTTGTTGCATGAAAAATCTCAAGCGATAAATGCCTTAGAGGTCTTTATTACTGAGGTTGAAAGACAACTAGATAGAAA
>JAJOOD010017009.1:0-34670 GCA_029582525.1 Solanum tacnaense | reverse complement strand
TGTGAAATAGAAGATAACATTGTTTTAAATGCAAATGTTTTTGAAGATTATTATTTATCACATTAAATATAAATGTTTCATGTTCTACAATTTTAATATTTAAATGTAAATTAAAAATATAAGATGAAATTAATGATATTAATAAATATCAAATTTTATATGGAATATATTGTAATTCTTACCAAATTTGAAGAGTAGTTTTCTAAAATTAGTTGACTTAACTATGTTTATGATATTTGTTCATATGATATAATCTTGACCTTTAAACTTTAAATATGACACATGTCTCTAATCTAGACGTGCACTTGACAAAATGGAGAGGAGCCGGATCCGTGTTTCACTAGATCAAATTTATGTTACCATAGTCAAGTGGCAAAATATGTTGATGCGAAACTATAATATATAGTTATTTTAATGATTTAATCTAAAAGCTTATATGGAAAACATATATTGTATATTTATAGGCATAGTGTAAACAATGAGTTCATATAAGTATTTTCCAAATGTTACGCTTTAGTCCAAGTGAATTGGATGTAAACATAAGAATCCTGTAATTTGGATAACCTACCTCAGACACAAAAATCACAACTTCGGTATTTTATTGCTTGTACATGTCAAGATTACAAATCTTTCTTTCTTCATGGTATAAAGAGAAATCAAATATTACAATCTTTCATAAATAATATTTCTGGATAAAGCACGACAAAATATATACTTTACCATACAAACTTGCATGATTAAATGAAAAAATTCGAATATGTACCATATTAAGACAATAATGCAAATATAGCTAGCTCAAATCACGATATGGAATGACGTCTATCTTTACTTGGTTTATTTCGGGCTTTGCCTTGCATGAGTCCATCCGCTCGAATAAATCTTCCAAGCTTTTTCGATACTGAGCTCATGAAGTTAGATTTTCTTGGCAAAGGAGGTTTACCAGCAGATGGATGAGTAATGACCAAAGGGCTGCTTGTGGCTGATATGTTTAGATTTGGTTTTTCAATGTCTATCAACCTCGTCTTCATTTTCAGCAGCTCAAATTTCAGCTCCTGATTTTCTCGTTTTAGACTCGAGACCTCGTCTGAAACAGGGTTCGTAGAGAACTGATGATCCCTTTTAGAAGGAACAAGAGCAGGAGGTTCAGTTGCTACAAGCTGGCTCCCATCGTGAAGACGTTGCTGCTCGTAGTAAAGTACTTGCACAACTGTTTGAACAGGGAGCCTATCATTTTGAGCAGCATGAGCACAAGCTTCTCGAGATAGTTTTTGACAGTCCATAACACCGCAAACCTTTTTTCTTTCGATGTCACTTAGAACTGGATGTGCCTTCAAATTGCAACAACAATAACATATTAAACACGCCTCCATAGTGTTAAAGACATAATTAAGCAAATAAAAGTGTGCTCATGTACTCTCTAGTAGTTCAAGCTTTTACTTAAGAATTAAGATGGTCACACAATTCAACAATAAGAGCATGTTAGCTTGGATCAAGGGTTCCACGCTTTTTAATCTGCGTTTTGAAAAGCTTAAACTTTCTGATCAAGTTCAACAAATTACTCAAGAATATAGTTGTTGTACTGACGACATGATAGGTGAAGATCGTCAAATGGGGTACATGGTTGATATCTTGTTATTACGTAACTCAGCAGATATAGGATTTACTTTTACTCTGAAAACCTATTGATTCTACCCTCATCTTTAGAAAAAGTAACAGCAGGGGTGCAAGTTGCACATCTATGAACACATATACAAGCTTCTTCTTTAGGAGGAGATACCCTATATGAAATTCATGCATGGATTTAAGTTTCATAACATCTGTCAGTGCGTAGAACTGAGACTAGTTTTTTTTTTTTTGAGAATTACTCAAGAATATAGGCATGCCAAATTCTTATATACCATGCTTATACACATGATATTGAGTGTAAACGTTAGGATGTATAGAACTTAAACTCAATATGTATAACAGTATAAGCACGCCAAATTATGTTTATTCCCAAAAAGCATTGGTCTGAATTAGGCCCATAACTCCCGTGTTTTGAGAACACAGAAGGATATAAATATCCCTTTACATAGTCTACTAGAACATCAGAAGCTTCAGAGGTCCAGATGCGTACCCCTAATAAAGGGAGACTATCATGCTAGCACCAGGAGGTACATTGTTGAGGAAATTATTAAATTTAGCGTGGCAATTACCATGTAGCAGTCAGGACCAATAGTTTTTTCCCATTTGAAATCCTATATTTGATGAAATGCTGCTTGTATGCATAAATATGCACAAATGAACTTAAAACTAATCAGGTAATGTTATTCGCACATACCTTCAAATAAATGTCAATGGCCCTGTACATCCCATCTTCAGTGATCCTTGCTTGCTCTGGGATGACTTCAGCAAGATTAATGAAGTTTGTGACAGACAGATTACGGTCAGAGGCTATTTCAGCAAGGTAATTTTCCATAAGTTTTCCAACCCGCTCCATGTCACTTAATGAAGGAGACACATGATACTCTTCATCTCCTAATCGATTTCCCTCCTCACTGTCAAGGAAATTCATCATAATACGCTGCACGGTTTCAACATCATACAAGGTGTCCCCTGTGAAGGAACATGAAGGAATTAACAGATCATCCAATACAGCCTGTCCAAGCTGCAATGCCATCCTCTTCTCCAGGTCAAGCCTGCAAGCAATTGTGGTCTCCAGATATATTGCAGCTCGGAGCAGCATTGACAGAAAGCTAACCGACAATCCATTTTTCTCCATTGGCAGAAGACTAACGATGGTTTCTAAAACAACCCTTTTTTCATGTTCTTGCTTTGGTTCAATCTTTTTCCTTCCCTTTCCAAATATTTCCTGTAATAAACAAAAAGTTACTATAAGCATAACGATTTCATTTAAACCAATTCATCAAGATTTTATAGTACAAGGCCTCACCAAACCTCGGAGAGACTTCTGCGCGTAGAGCATTAATATTGGTCCAAGTGCATACCGCTTGAATCCCCTTGCCATCATTGCAATCAGAACCCTTTGGAAAAAATCAATTCTAAGTACGGTTATATCTTCAGACCACCAGTCAACTATAGGCTTTGGGTTTGAAAACGTGGATCCGTTGATACCAGCTTCTGCTCTACCTGATGTAGAGAATTGGTTATCCTTGCAGGCTGTATATGCAATTGTGTCTATGCATCGGCTCACCAATTTTACTTTCTCTGCAATGGGAAGAAGATTTTCTGATGAACGCAAAATTGTAACTGCACCAGCAAGACTCTTAATTGCTACTTCATTAAAGTAGGCCTCAGTTCTTTCCACCAAATTTGCAACTGCATAGTCTTCTGTCATCTCAAGATATTCCGCCGCGCATCTCAGCAAGGCAATGTTTTCTGTGCTTATTTCAAAATTTATTCCATAACAAAACTTTGCTGCAAGTTCAAATGCCTCTCCTCCACCAGGTATATCAGGGATATTAATCGTAGAAACATCAGCGTCATTAGATTCTGAGACCAACTTTCTTATGTATCCACTCTTTGAAACCAATGGGAACTGCATGGATCACAATTAATACATTATTGATCCTACTTATCAATCATCAAAACACAAAGTTAAGGTGTGAGCGTGACCAAGGCCTTAACTCCACCTGCGCGAGCTCGTTCATATTGGCGAGGACCAATTGGAAACAACCTCTCTACCCCTAACTTAAGTTAGGGTTAAGTCTACATACATCTTACCCTCCCCAGACCCCGATTACACTGAGTTTGTTGTTATAATTACACTGAGATGTGACAAAGGTCGATAATTTCAATCCAATTAGGAATTTACTAATTAAACCAACAACAATTGTTTTGATTGTGCGCAGAGATTAGTTATGACAAAAGCAGAGAGAACAACTCACCTTGTGCAGTGCAAAGGAGGTTCCTCCTGCATTTACAGTTACATCACTGGGAATCTCTTGGGAGAAAATCCTGTTAAGATTATTATAATAGAATAATAGTTCAGTAATATAATAAGGACAGAGATTACTTCTGAAGTGAAAATAGAACATACCAGTCAGAGGTCCTCTTCATAGCAGAGGAAAGAAGCTCCTCCTTTTTAGTGGACATATTATTGTTAACAGTAGTAGGTCTCTGAACAAATGTATTTTGTATTGGAGGAATCCATTGTTATCCAAAACTCAGATAAGCAAAACCATAGAAATCATGCTATTATTGTAAACGAAAGTGACAACTAAGTGGGTATGCTATTGTGGGGCGTGAAAATCTGCAATTGGACAAAGGGATTGGATTTTGCTAATCAGAGTTGAGAGCGTTAAGAGGCGTAATACTAACCGTACGTTTGGGATATATCTTGCACTTAATAAAAAAAAACAGAAATCTAGATTTTTATAATTTGATTTGATCATTATCTACGACATTTGAAGCAATATTTTTTACACAAAAATGGTGGAAATTAATATTTCTTTCATATTGACAAGAGGGAGTTGCTCGAATGGTAAGCAGCCCTCACTTCCAACCCGAAGGTTGCGAGTTCGAATCATCAAGGGAGCAAAAAGGGGTGGGAGCTCTAGGGGAGGATTAAAAAAAAAAAAACTTTCATATTCAATCTCTAATTTCAATCCATTATATATTATAAGATATTGACAAATATTAGTGACGTTAATGAATAAAGATGTACCAAATTTTGATATAATACTATTCACTTACTAATATAGGTAACCACAGTAGTTGAGTCTTGCCTCAAAACCCAAATATCTTAAAACAACCGGATCAGATACTGAATTCTAATTCCCATTTAAGATCCAACAAAAAAAGAAAACAGAAAAATTAATACAAAACAGTAACTGTGATATTGTATTTGTAATGTACTTTTTTAAAAAAATTGTATCCAGCTCCAGATATCTTTTTCCAAATCACTCTTTGTTAAACTGGATGGGTAGCCTAACTGTAAATTTCATCAAATGTTATTTTGAAATTTCTGTCATGCCCTTGTAGTTAGTAGAGACCTGAGCTTACAAAAATGGCCCAAGCCCATCAAACATTTCACAGTCTTAGTAGAGTGTCAAAATGAACCCAAATATATGTAACCAGTTCAATTCGTTCATAATTTTATGTGTTGGACTTAAAGGTAATTTGAATTACATTCAATCTCAACTCATTCAATCCTTAACTTAATTTAAAAGAATCTTCAATTGAGCCTAATTTAATCTCCAATTTCAACCCGTTTTAAGGCTCTTTATTTGCATTGATGTAAAGTATGTTCTTATATTGAAGGTATGAATTACTATCTAGTTTTTATTTATCTATCCATTTGTAACTTATATTTTATTTTCTTGAGCTGAAATTCAAATTGTGGTTATAAAAAGTTAAATAATAATATGTTAAATTTACTGAAATTATGCGGGTCAATTTGGGCGGGACATGACCCAACCCGTTTTTAGCCCATTTGAGCCCAAAATAAATTTGGACTAGTCATGACCCAATTCGATTTTTATTTCAACCCATTTTAATATCTCCAATTTCATCCAAGCCGCCCATTTGACACCCCTAAAACTTAGCATGTATGAATTTCTGATGGGCTAATTTTGAGAAGCCCCCTTTATTCCGCAAAACAACTAGCCCAAATGCAACTCCTGGAAGAGCCCAAGTCCAATCCGGGAAGACTAATCTAAAAAAAAGAAGAAAAAAAGACCAACTACCCGCTTGGCCATGGCCCATGAGAAACGTCAAATGGGGTGGGGTGGGGATGGGATAGCGTGGGCTATGTAACTAAAAAATACTTTGTTATTATTTTTGTATTTGGTACGTAAATAATAGATATTACCTTAAGAGTTTTTGTATATAGTCTAAACAAATACTAAGAGGAGTAAAGATGGGGTGGCATAGGGGACTATGGTTGAAGATGAAAATAAAGTGTAACGAAGAATGAGAGGACAAAATTAATATGCAATGTCACTCGTGAAATTTATTTTCCTATGCAATGTCATTCTCTTATTCTTTTTTTAAGAAAGATAATTTTATTCTATTTTTAACATGTAAAATAATAAGATACATTTTCCCTTCCGTTTGCATAAGGGATTATGAGAATTTTAAAATTTAGTTATTACTTTTAGCGCTTTTCTTTTTTGTAGCAAAACATTTATTCGTATGTACACCATGAGACTTGCGTTAGTCCCTCTTTGGTGCAGTATATATGTTAAATATCGATATTTTTGGATATATATTAATTATTGAACAATATTGACATAGTAAAGAAAGATAGCCTAGTGGTTAAGGTTGTTCACATTTGACTTGGAGGGCATGGGTTCGAGCCCAGACTAGGGCATTTTATTTAATTTTCTTAGTTCCGTTTTTTTCTTTTAAAAAAGAGAAAGCAAGGTCTCTAGTAGGGTTGTTCATGGTTATGGTTAAAAAATCAAATCGAACCGCAATCCGAACCAAATCGATTAAAAAAATTGATATTTGGCTAGGTTTGGTTTTACATTTTGAAACACCGATACTATTTGGTTTCGTTTTGATTTTACTAAAAAAATAACCAAATCGAACCAGGGTTGTTCATGGTTATGGTTAAAAAACCAAATCGAATCGCAATCCGAACCAAACCGATTAAAAAAACTGATATTTGGCTAGGTTTGGTTTTACATTTTGAAACACCGATACTATTTGGTTTAATTTTGATTTTACTAAATAAATAACCAAATCGAACAGATAAATTAGATATATAAATTTCATAATTATTTATATATTATTGATAAACAAAATATAAATATTTTGTTAAATTTTAAGTAACTTGAGTCTTTAACTTTATCATTCTCTCATGCCCAACACGTAAATTTAGTCCATCTATAACAATCATAAGTCCAAGTCCATCAAAATTCATTACTTTAGTCTTTACTTACCATACCTTTCATAAGATAGTTACACCTTCTCTTAATTGAATCACTTTGTTCGTGTAATGATAACTTTAGTATTGTTTAATTGCTTAATTGAACCAGCAATAACTTTTCAGTGGATTGTTCATGTACTAGATGTTTGTGTCTATCAAGATACGTATGTCCTCAAAAATTTATTACTTTCAAACTGAAAAAACCAGAAAAACTGAACCAAACCAAACCAAACCAAGCCGACAGTTATTTTTTTCGTTTGGTTTGGTTTGATTTTAGAAATTTAAAAAACCGACTAGATTGGTTTGGTTTTGGTTTTAATCAATAACCGATTCAAACTGAACCACGAACACCCCTAGTCTAAAGTATACCCTTGACGAAAATTCTGGTCCGCCACTCCTTTGGTGGATCTTGTAATTATATGTTGTTACTTTAATGCAACGAATAACTAGTTAAATAAATAGTTCAAAATATTATGAATCACTTATTAGTATAAGGACAGATTTTTGTTTATTTTAAAAAAGCAAATTAATGCTTCTTGATTTTCTGAAGGAACATTTATTTGAGCTAAATGATGTCCAACTGCCAAAGTGCAATTTTACACATACGTTTGGTGATATATATTTTTTTCAAAATTATTTTCTTATACTTATTCCTTTTTTGGAGACAACACAACGAAATCAAGACCATAGATGCGATGACCTTACAGTAGATTTCATATTCTTTATTAAAATCTACTTCTTCGTTCTAATTTAGGTAAAAGTGTTTGATTAAATATAAAATAATATAAGAATGAAATAAAAACTTTTGAAACTTAGATTATATGTGCTAATATAAATCACCCCGAGGGTTAGATGTATATGCTCTTCTGTGTATATTTTGTTAGGATCGAAAATAAGTAGGTGTAATGCGGAAGCTAGCAAAGCAAACCTTGAAAGACCTCAAGTAAGAAGACAAACGAGAAATATATCAAAAGACACAAAGATTTAACGTGGTTCGGTCAATCGACCTACATCCACAAAGAAGATGAGCAATCCACTATAAATATGAGAGTACAAACTATAGAAAGAAATAACATCAACCAATTCACTCGGAATACAAGGAGGTTCACAAATTCTCCCCCATAATCAAAATTTCAAAACCCCTAGGACCAGTGACGTAGACAGAAATCTTATGAAGGGGGTCCAAACTTTGAATAGTAATTTTTTTTTTAGAAAATGATGATTTATAAAGATTCTATTTTTAATAATATTATGATATAATTTGGGTAAATGAGTCTCCTATTTATAGAGAAAGAAAACATTATTTCAAAAGGAAAATGTATTAAAATTTAAGAAAATCTTATTCCACAAGGAAAATGTATTAAAATTTAAGGATTTTTTTTCAATTAAAACCTTATTCCAAAAGAAAAATGTATTAAAATTTAATAAAAAGGTATTAAAATATAAGAAAATCTTATTCCACAAGGAAAATGTATTAAAATTAAAGGAAATAATTCAATTTTAATTGAATTTTTTTTTGAAAATGTATTAAAATTTAAGAAAAAGGTATTAAAATATAAGGAAATCTTATTCCACAAGGAAAATGTATTAAAATTTAAGGAAATAATTCAATTTTAATTGAAAAAAAATCCTTATTGAAGGTGACATTCGAACTTAGGTCACTCAAGACAAGCATGACACTATTTACAACAAAGCTACTGAACATTTATGTTAAACTTATGCATGTTTATTTACTTAGAAACTTCAAGAAAGCAAAATAACTATAGAAAAATGAAAACGCTCATGCGGGGAATCAAACTGGGGCATTGAATGGGCTTGTGACAGCTCTAGCCATCTCCACTGCGGGTTACTTTGTTATTTTTGGGTGTCCAAAATACCATATATACCAATATAAGTCAAAACTCTACGTGTATATATCGTACAATTTTTCGACGAAGGGTGTCCGACACCCTTGGGACAAGGTGGCTCCGCCTCTGCCTAAGACTACATTGTGAATGCTGATTAAGTTAGAAGGAACAAACCTCTATTTATAGAGTGCTAAACCTTTTTCTACAAAAAAAGGACTAGCCAATTATAAACATTTTCCTAAAAGAAAAATCTATTTATGATAAGAAATTCAGAATAAATAATACACAACATATTTGTGGAAGCTTATATAGACTGGTAGGAGTCATGCCAAACCTTATCACCACAGCCCACATGTGAGTATAGCTTTGGTGAATGGTTTCTAATAGAAAAAGACTATAAATTATTTTTATTAAGGATATAAATTAAAAATTAAAAATCAAATTATTGTTAAATATAGAAATGCATTATTTGTTTTTTTTTTTGGACTGATTGAAAAAATAGTGTCACATAAATTGACCTGTAGTAATTTACGTATATTCGTATATATATATATATATATATATATATATATATATATATCGTAAATTAGATCATGAATCATGATTAATGGTCCATCCTCGTCCTCTAGCGCACGTAATATTGAGCCAGCTCAAGACAGAAAGAATCAAAACTTTTGGATAATGATTGGACAGATTTATAAAATTTAGCAATATATAAATATATAATATAGGCACATCCAAATCCAAAGTTATAGAAAAAATAAAACAGGGAACAATTCAGTCAAAACATCACTAATATCAAAACCGAATACAGTACTAATTTTCTTTTGTTCAACATTTGATCCAGTGTCTCTATTCCTTTGGCCTTCTCCTCTTCTTGGAAAGTTCTTCTTTGGTTAACGAAAACAAATAGTACATAATTTATTAGTTTAAGTAGGAATTAGCGCTAGAATTATGTGGGTGTTAATTACATTTAAAAATAACGAGGGAAAAAAGACAAAAGCTAAGCTAGCAATTACATACGTAAGAAAGGTATCTTAAGCACATGGTTAATTCATTACTAACTTACAATTCCTTACTTTCATGGTTAGGCATTTTTGTTTGATTTGTTGTCTTAAATTATTTAAGGAATATAAACCTCCCCAAGGACCATGGATGCTTGAGAATTCTTTTTTGACAACTTCCAAAACAAATGTTCTAACTTTTATTTATTTATTTATTTTAACATTGGATTGATGTCTTCTAGTTCTTGTATCTAAAAGTTAAGGAATCCTCCTCAAAGTTCTCCATAACTTCACTAATATTTTAATTTATCTAACTGGATTTTCCTAAATTAAATGTTTTCTCCTTGAATTGTTGTAATATTCTAGAATTGTTTTGATTTTAGAAAAGTTTGGAGTGAACTAGTGTACGTATTATATTGATTGATAGAGGACAAGAAGAGACAAAAGGTGATTCGCTTTCTTTAATCGTCCTTTTTTTTGGCTTTTGGTATGTTAGGTTGAGAATATTGACGTATGAGTTATGACAAAGCACGCGGCCTACCTAGTTTGATTTAAAATTTTACTAATTAATTAATTAATTCCATGTAAACTTGAAAAAGTTGTTTAGATTTTGGAAGAGGCAATAATGATTTCATGCTTTAAAATATGTTGACCAAAGAACCTTTAATTTATATGTAGGGTAAGGTTTTGCTAGAGAAAAAGAAAGAAGAGGGCATTTTTACACTACACATCAGTTCAACAAATTAAATTCCACAACAAAAAATAACGCTAAATTTACTAATTTTTACTAAGGTTTAGCCTTTACAATCATTGACTTGTGTAAATGTGAGATGAAGATTATACATGGACATGACTAGGGACGGGTGGATTTTTTTCACCCGCCAGACAAAATATATATTAATCCCCCAAACCCACGCACACATTTTTTTGGGGAGTGGGGTGGTTTTGTATCATTGCAATTTGCATGAAGGTAAAAGGCCACAGGGGTAAATTAATTAGCCTTTTGGTAAATAGACAGGGAAGTTTTTGTAGCATGGGCATGAGAGTGGGAAGAATCAAGTAACGTACTTTTTTATGCAATATCACCACCAAGTTTTTGTAGCATGGGTATGGGAGTTGCTTACTATTATTCTTGTTGAATATGAAGAATCACTACAACAAAAACAACTTTTAGCGGTAATAAATATACACATTAGCAAAGAGTGTTAAAGCATTTACCGACATAAGTCCAATGTCGCTAAAGGCTTTACGAACATATACAAAGAGTGCTAATTGCCGCTTAAAGTATATATTTAATGACAATTAAGCTATTGCCATTAATTAATTACCGCTAAAGATATTTTTTTAGGTAGTGATTGATCAAGAGTATTATTTTGTTAACAACGAGCTATACGACATGATCTACTCAGGGATGCAATTAAAATTCACTTATTAATTAATTAAAGTTATCCACGCATTATAAGTCGTATATGATTTCATTAGTGTGTGCAACAATATATTAGCCTTACTATAGTAGTCTATGGTGTATATATAGCACTACTAGAGTTATGTTAACTAACTAACCCTTTTGCGTTCGTCTAGTCTATGTGTACCCCTCTCTCACTACAAAAATAAAAATAAATGAATTCCAATTAATTTTACTAACAATTCAAGTTGTTGACCATCACCTAATCTCAAGCGAGAAATCCTATACTGAGTTATTCTCTTACATCATGATAAAATAGACTTTGAGTCTAATTTATATCCCAAGTCAGTTCAAAGAAAGAAGGAACTTGAGCCTTACTCCTACTATTTCGTCTGGATTTGAGGTGAGACATTAATTCTCTCATTATAAGCCTACTCATGGCTAGACACTATTCGAACTAGAGCATACACAATCATGAAGCAGGAGTATATTAATTCACAACCCCCTCACGTACGGCCTAAAATGGGACCCAAGATTAATAAGTATAATTGATGTATATATTATTAATGATATTGAATATATATGTTGCTTTAGTTGGTGCGGTGGCAAAGGTCGTGTAGTCTATTTGAGGTGGGGCGTGGTAGGGAAGAATAGAGAGATAAAAGCAAACGTATCACGTGGAGACAGATCCAAATAAAGAATAGATGGACCAATATTAAGTCCGAGGGGTTTGGTGTGTTCCAAATGATGTTCACATGATGATGCTCAATCAGTCGCTTACATGCCAGTACAGGATTCATATTTCTGGTGGATATCAGGAAATTGTACTGGATAACATGTCTATTTTAATTTGTTTCTACTCTTTTGGATATTTTTGCATGTGTCTCTCTTTTCAACAAGAAGAGAGAGAGAGAAAATTGAGTACTGCTCGATCGATGTTTTCAATTTTTGAAGAATGTTATATTCCCTAGAGAGCAGTGTTACGTTTGTGATATTGCTTGTGGTAGGTATAAACTTTATGATTTAAAATAAATGTCATCTTTAACATATCAAGAAAAAATATAAAAAAAAATTTCATTTCTTATCCTAAACATTAATAACTTATTCACCAAATCAGTTTTCAAGACCTAATACTAAACATTAATTAATTAACAGAGGTAAAATAACTATATCCGTCGTCATTATTTTTGTCATGAGTCTACCAAGATAAAATATGACAAGTAAAAATGAATGAAAAAAATCATAAATACTATTGTCTCAAATTGTCATTTTAGAAGTTCAATATAAAAGCCATTTTCCCTTAATATAAGACTAAAAAACTTAAATTAGTATATGGTAATGACATATAAATAGAATCAATACTCAATAAAAAAGAGATTATAGTTTGTAACATAAATAAGGATAAATATAGTAGTTAAATATTTTCTTAATTAATATATTTTTTAAAAAGTATAAAAGAGAAACACGATTCATAATTAAAATACTAATAATTGTTGCAAGTGTCAACTTATAATAGTCATACCATCACTCAAAAACCCTAGGCTTCCTGTACGTCGACAGCTTAATTAATTTGAGGCTCCGTGAGTTTTATATATAAAAAAAATGGTAAGAGTAGTAACCCCTGTGGTTCTCATCCACAAGAACATTAAAATTATTTTTCTCTCTTATTATTATACATGTTGTGGAGATTAAACTTGTTAGTAACTATCAATCTGCTAAATTAGATAATGACTTGTCATCCATCCTATCGATGCATGAGAATTTCTTTTTGTCTACACGGTCACTTCAAGGTCCCTAGACGTAACATGCAAATTGTGGACCGCACACATACATACACACACGTATTGAAACATTTCCATCAACATTGCTACTTGAGTTTAACTAGTATCCATCGAGGACGTAAATAAATTTAAAATTTTCACTTCACTTTTATGTGCTATATATATAGCATTAAGTTAATTATTTTTAAAATTATAAATTTCATAGTTTTATGGAGTGTAATTACTATAAACTTATTTATACTATCATTATCATTATATACAAGTTAAACATAAGTTATATACATTAAGGTCACATGTAGTAATTTATCTTATCTTTAAATTATCAATTAATTTCTGTATTTTAAGAAGATTTATTTATAGGTATTTTTTTTGGAGATCGATAAAAGTAATTACTCCCTCCGTCCCATATTATATGTCATCCCTTTTTATAAATAATTAGACCACAATATTTGTCATTTTATAAAATTTATACATAAATTATCATAGTTTGCTTATTATACCCTTGATAGAATAGTTAATTAATCATGTCATTTATTGATAAAGTTGACTTAAGAAAACATTAAATAAGGGTAGAAGGGTAAAATTACATCATTTCTTAATGCAAGTGCAAAGTAAAAAGGCGACATATAAAATGAGACGGAGGGAGTAATTTCTAGGCTGACGATTGATATAAGATTATTTACTATGTAGGGTAGGCCACCAAAAGGAAAGAGCAACAAGTGCAAAAGGTTTTATTCTCGGAATATATGAGGAAATAATTGTAGTGCATATATGGAATATGAAGTGACCTAAATGATTTGTGCATGATGCTGATGATAAACCCGTGAGTGAGCCAAAACTAACTGACTTCAATCTTTTCCATTACGTGACAAAATCCCAACTCCCACATATTGACAACTCCTTGGCCGGCTACTTCACATGCCCCCAAAATCCATCAGAAATCTCACCTTTAATTTTCTCTCTCTCTCTGCCTCTGATAAAGAAGATGCAGTGCTATTAATCCGTTTTGTAGCCTTTGTAAAGCTTTTTCTTATGAGAAGTCCTTATTCATGCCAACCAGTCTCTCTTTTGCCTCAATTTTGACTTTAACAGCCGATCGACGAGATATATATATATATTGAGATTTTCCTCACCAGTCATTTTACTCTTTAAACAAAAAAGTTGAACAGTCAATTATTGTTGATTCATTTCCAGAATATTGCAAAAAGTTCTCTCTGCACTGCTATTAGCCACTAGCAAACCAATAATGGATCGCTTCCCAATAATATTGTTCAGGTACCACTACTACTAGTCTAGTCTTTTTCTCTTGTCTTCTCTACTTATTTCTCAAAAAAAAAAAGTTCATTTGGAAATACTTTTCTCTAATTCCTTCCTCTCATGATGCAATTTACTGAGAGTTTACCTCCACAAGTTTCATCATTTTCAAGTTTGGTGATGAATAAGAATAGTAATACTAATAATAATCAGATCCAACACGCGCGCCCATGGCCTGGTTTTCACACATCGAAGAATTTGGGAAACATTGGGGATACTAATTGCATGGAACAGTTGTTAGTCCATTGCGCCAATGCCATCGACAGCAATGACGCAACTTTAGCACAACAAATATTGTGGGTCCTTAATAACATTGCCCCTCCTGATGGTGACTCGAACCAACGCCTAACTTGTGGATTCCTCCGAGCCCTAATTCTTCGCGCTGCGAAAATTGGGACCTGCAAATTACTCACTGCTAATCTGAATCATTCAATGGAAACTCATAAATTCTCCATTATTGAGCTTGCAAGTTTCGTTGACTTAACCCCGTGGCATCGGTTCGGGTTCACGGCTGCTAACGGAGCTATATTAGAAGCTGTGGAAGGTTACTCTATTATTCACATCGTTGATTTTAGCTTAACTCATTGCATGCAAATTCCAACACTTATAGATGCAATTTCTACTCGAGTAGAAGGACCACCGTTAATCAAACTAACGGTAGCTGGTGCAACCGAAGATTTACCGCCTATGCTTGATCTTTCTTACGAAGAATTAGGTGCTAAATTGGTAAATTTCGCAAGGTCACGAAATGTCATGATGGAATTTAGAGTAATTCCTTCGAGTTCATCAGACGGTTTTTCGAATGTAATCGAACAGCTACGTGTCCAAAATCTAATACGTCCTGATAATGGCGAAGCACTAGTAATAAACTGTCACATGATGCTTCATTACATACCGGAGGAAACAACGGTTCTTTCCAATTCATTCCGCGCCATGTTTCTTAAGGCCATTCGGAATTTGGACCCAACGATTGTTGTGCTAGTAGATGAAGACGCGGATTTTACTTCTAATAATCTCGTGTGCAGATTAAGATCCGCGTTTAATTATTTATGGATACCTTATGATACAGTGGATACATTTCTTCCGCGAGGGAGCAAGCAAAGGCAGTGGTACGAAGCGGATATTTGCTGGAAGATTGAGAATGTGATAGCTCATGAGGGTATACAACGACTAGAAAGGCTGGAGCCGAAGAGTCAGTGGGTGCAACGGATGAGAAATGCAAATTTCAGGAGCAGTGGATTTAGTGAAGAGGGAGTTACGGAAGTGAAGAACATGTTGGATGAGCATGCAGCTGGGTGGGGGCTAAAGAGGGATGAAGAAGATCTTGTGCTTACATGGAAAGGACATAGTGTTGTGTTTGCTACTGCTTGGGTTCCTCTTTAGTTAATTAATTTCATTTGACTTAGCTATTAACTTCTGTTTTATTTTATCTCGATCAAATCTTCTTGATTATTACTCCATTCCATATATCGCTCTCTTCCTCTTCGTGATGAATATCATGAGCTTAATTAGTTAATTGGCTTAAATATAGGAAGAAAAAGTTGACCTTACATAATAACATCTTATATTTTAAAATTTATTTTTATGACATTAGGTTGTCATGGGGTTTGAATCCTAGTTTTTCCTATGCAGATTTTCTGCATGTGGAAGTACTAATGAACATGCATGAGGTTTCCCTTTTTTTGGTGGAAATAACCTTAAGGCTTAATTTAGAGGATTTGTACTTTGAAAAATAAGCTACTAACTCGTGATTTATAATTTAGATGCATGATTTTTGGTGCACTTAAAGATATGGTGACTACACTTTACATCGCACTTCTTCATTTAATTGTTTGACGAGTTAGAAGACTAGAAAATTGCATTTTTCAGCAGGTACGTACCAGTTCTATTCCTAGAAAATATCCTTCTACATTATATTTCATGATCATATACATTATATTGAATTATGTTAATTTACTCTGTATGATTATTTTGATATATATGTTATATTCTATTATCAATTTATTTACATTGACCAACCAATTAGTTACCAAGATAATTCTAGATTATATGGACGCACGAAACGATAAATGGCTTTACAATCTTGCCTATTTTGGGTGCAAATAAAGGTTGCATAAACAGAACTGATTTTGTAAGCAGTTCAAAGAGAAAGATATCTTCTTTTGCAAGAAATTAAGATATAAATTTGAAAGCAACGAGATCTGTTAATTCTGTTTGTTTATTTGTTTTCATGACTTTTTTTTTTCTTCAATACTCCACGCTCTTGCTCTTAGCTTCTAAATATAATTGAGATAATAATAATATCTCATATGGTTACTTAACTACGATTTTTTTTCTTTTAGAAAATCACTCAACTCTGTTTTTTACTTATAAAGCCACTCAATTTATTTAATTGATTTTTCATTAAAAATTACAAATATGATTATTTAAAACTAAAAACTAAAAAAAAATCTTTTTAAATTATCTTATTGGGGAACTTTCGCAAATAACTATTGGAGTATAATAAACTTAATCATGCTCCATAGCTATAGTTTGCATATTTACAGGTTGTAGCTAAAGTTTAAGCTGTCTCGTTTGTATAATTCATAAGTTTGTAAAATTCGCGGGTACATTTGTATAATTCAGTTATTTTTGTATAAACTCGAAATAACGAATTTATACAATTACAAACATCATAAGTTTAAATAGTTATACAAATTATATTATATAAATTCCGAATATACAAAAGTTATACAATATTATACAAAATTTGAATTGTACAAACGTGTGAATTATACAAAACTAAAAAGCTGAGCTACGTAATTATAGCTAAAAGTAGGTCTCGAATTGTGATTAAGTCAAACTATAACTATGTTAACTAATTAACTAATATATATTTGCTTATACGCGTAATTTTCCCTTATTTTAATGATCCGACGCACTAAGAAAACCAAAAATTAAGAAAATTTTGATGTGAAATTTTGGCATGAACTTATAATTATATGCTATAAGAAAGTTATACTAATTAATAGGATATGATTGTGATGCATATGGAATCTTCAATTATTAAATTTATACAAAATTCCAAACCCAACAAGTTTGAAGTCTAGCTTGTTACAAGTCTTTGTAAGGTAGTATGCGTGTCCTTAGATATATATATAATTATCTCGAAGTTTAATTGTATATCAATTATTCATATCATATCGGTACTGCATATATAGCATGGAAACAAAAAGATATTATTGAAAAGGTCACTAATTTAATTTGATTAGACATTTCTTTTGATAATTAAGACCTAATTAATTGTTAGTAGCAAAGGCTGTGCTTAGGGTCATTATCATTTAGTACTACACTACTACTCCCCTGTTCATTTTATATGAGTTAATTTGACATGACACTGAGTTTAAGAAATAAAAAAAAAACTTTTAAAACTTGTGGTCTAAAATAAGTGATTGATATTTGCATGGCTTTTATTAAGAATAAAATGAACATTTTGAAGTTTAAATTATTATTTAATATAAAAATGTGTTATTCTTTTTTTATTGACTAAAAATAAAAATAAGTCATATAAACTGAAATATAGAAGGAGTACTAACTTATCAACGGTTTGTGAAATTTCGTACATATGAAAAATGGATTTCACACAGTTTTTATTCAACAATTACACATCCCACAATAGGACTGTTATTTTTCATATAAACATTAGAAGGTTCAAGTCTAGTCCCCTTATTCAGGACTCACCTTCCCACAAATAAAAATATAAATAAAATTCTATCCTTGATAACACTCAATGAACTAATTTTTGCCTTTAAAAGTAATTAAATAATTTTTTTTATTTTAGTCGACAAATTTAATTCATTAAGCTAACTGGGACAGAATCTAAATAGTGGCCATTTATGCAAAATGTCCCTTCAGTTCATTCTTCCACAATCAAACCGAATATTTCCGTTCCTCCCCGTCTTCACACCAACTCGGCCCAGTTTTGTCATTGCAGTTGTAAAGGCATTTTGGAATGATTTTGAGTTACTGGCCCAAAGGTCCACAGTTCCCTTGGACCTTTTGTCTGTATACAGCACTTGATCTGATGTGAATAGGCCCATACCTTGTTGTAAATTTTTGTAGTAATTATTGTCAAATATCCTTGGAGTTTTGGGATCCATGTCAATGGCTATCCTTGGGTCAACATTCCTTGGACACATCCCTTGTAATTGAGCTGCATATTGCTTGTTAATGGTTGGGTCTATTGGATTTTGAGGGCTGAAGTTGTAGATCCGGTTGGAAAACTTGCCACAATGAGAAAATCCAACAGAATGGGCCGCTGCAAATTAACGTTACGAGAATGAAGTAAGTGATCGAGAGATCTTAATTCCTCGAAAACATTCGAGGAAGCAGCACATGCATATAAAATTATTCCATTGTTGAAGATTCTCATAATAATGTCTGAACTTTTTTTATTCCTTTTATCTAGTGAGCTGGCTGAAGAATAATGAACCAAATAATTGAGTAATGGTTACTTCTGAATCAATAACACGTGCTAAAAAGCAAAAGGTCAAATGTAAAATGATAAAATTTTACTCCAGCAGTCCAGCTAGGTTAGAGCCTAATTATCAGGAATTTAGGACTTTGACGAGTGTTTTAATAATATTACCGTTTCTTTTAGTTGTTATGTTATTCTTTTCGGTAGTCAATTTGATTAACTTTCCAAACTAAATTAGATTACATTAATTTGATATTTTAATATTAAAAAAATAAATATTTAAAAATTATATGAGAAGTATATTATAAGTTGCAATTTTTTTTCATATCGATATGATAAAAAAAAATATCTTAAAATGTTAATAAAAATTCATGTCATTTGACTTTCAAAAAGAAAATTATGACAACTAAAAAGAAACGAGGAGAGTATATACTGATAACTATGTTGCATTTTATTTAGTGAAACAAACCTTTTTATGTACTATATTTGTGTAAAAATCTACTTGGTAACTCCTGATATTGAAAGGAGAATTTTCAAAACAGATAGCAAGATCAATTACTAAATATAACAATTAATAATTGATGTGCCCTTAATTAATAGTTATATCAAGAAAGTAACAGCAAAATTACCAGAAAGGGCGATCATGTCAGCCTGAGTTAGACCATGTGAAGCAAACATCGAATTGAGTTGATTGAGATTGAATGTTGGTTTTGGCAGCTTTCCTTCCACATTCGATGCTTTTGATGTGAACCCATCAAGTCTTCCTAATTCCACTGGGTACCATGGTCCCCCAGACTACACGCGTGTTACAAAATGAGTTTAATTTCTATATACAGCGATAGCGAAAGTATTAACTTTTTATCATGTCATGTAAGAATGTAATTATTTATACGAACCAGCTGAATGACGTCTCTGGTAGCTAAAGCGAGAATGTCGGCACAAGAGACTTTATTTTTACAACGCGAATTTGAATCCACAGCGGCTTTGGCTTTAATCACAGTATCAAATCCATCTCCTGCCAATGATAGATTATCTGAATGATCCTTCTCAGCTGTGTTCCCTGGTGTTGATGATACAATCACTGAAGCATCACATCCCTAGTTCCAATTATTAGAAAAATAAACGTAAGATTTATTTCTAATTGTTGGTACAATTGGGGAAGGGACAAATATTGTACAATGAAAATCAAATTCACACCTATCGCGTAAAAGACTCTCAGTAGTATCACAATTAGAAATTATTGGAACAGAGTACGTACCTCAACAAAGCAATCATGGAAGAAGAGACGGAGAACAGCAGGGACAGTGACAAAAGTTTGTTTGAATTTCTGGTTAACAACATTTCTAACAATGGATTCAACATTAGGACAAATATTTGCGTAATAATTCGTCTTCAATTGTGCAGACGCCAAGTTAGGCATCAACACAATACTAACTGAAAAAATTGATAATAATACTGACATAAGAAGATTTAGACGACCCATTTAATTTCTCTGGCTATAAAATTAAGTACAATGGGTTATGGAAATGTTTAATTGAGAGCAAAAGATTATATAAGGGACATAATAATATATAGAAGGCCAGTTGGCCAAAGAATCTTTTTTACTTAACAGAAGAAGTTGAACATGAAATCGAAAGCAAAACACAAGTCGTAATTTGATTTATGAAAGAGACAGGATACCACTGGCAGTACTGTCTATTGTATTGGCCGCCATGAGATATGACTAGTCCAGCCCAGCCCGTTCAATTGACCCGTCCATTTATTAGTTTAATTCATTTTAGTCTAAGTTATTTTAATTCATCTAAAATTAGGATCCGTTTATCCCCAAGAATATTTGGAATTTTTTTTTAAAGTGGTGTTTAGTCATATAGTTTGATAAATTTATTTGTCAAGTATCCCAAGTTTCCAAATACTAGAAAAAACTAGTATTTGGACCAAGTTCTAATATTTGGGAATTTTAAAAAATTTAAAAATTATCCCAAACTTTTATATTTAATAGAAAATACCCATTATTTATTAATTTCAAATAATATTTGTTACTACCTTCTCCAAAAAAGTTTGAGTTCTAATTTGAGTGATAAAATTGAGAAAAAAGAACAATTTGTGTTTAATGGGTTATAATTATAATTGAATGAGTGACAAGTTTGAGTATGCAATTAAATGTATTATCTTGCCTATATTGTTATTTTATTATTGTTGATTGTTATCAATTATATTGTAAGGTTATTTTTTAACGGAACATATTCATTATAAAATGATGATATAAATTTATGTGTATTTTTTATATTTTTTAGAACTTATGGGTATAAATCATATTTTTTGAAATAGTCAAATATTTTTGGTAAAATTTGGGGCCAAACACATGGTGAAACTTCACCTAAATATGATTTGCCAAGAATATTTTAGAACTTGAGGGCAAACGCTAGCTTAGGATGGAGTATAGACCAAAATGATTCATGAAGTGATCTTGTAAAAATTGAAATTTAGTAAGAAACAAAGCAGATTGAGTTATATTTTAGTTCAATATACATTATATTTTTCTATATCGACAACTTATTCTCTATGTATACTCATGAATATAATTATTTTTAGCCGATCGATTAAATAGGTAATTTGCCCTTTATTAAATTGATACTCTAACTAAATAAGAGATCGATGATGAAAAAAACTGAAGGCTGCTATTACATGGAGACAGCTGGAAATTAGGACCAGCAAGTGGTATGCGCTTCCAAACATATCTCTGTGGGCTGCTAATCTTCAAAACTAACCCTACACAAAAGAAGATTAAAAAAAAAGGAGCAATAATTAAGGGTACTATACTTTGATCACTAGAAGGAAAAGTGATAAAAAAAAAACATATGTATAGACATGTTTAAGACAATACACGTGGAAGTAGTCAGAAAAAAAGCATTCTAAATTTGAATGGATCTAGCTAATCCAAGTTATAATCATAATGATATAGTTAAAATTATTGATGGGAACGATGAAATATATTATCTCCTATAAGTCTATAATCAATTACAATTTGAATAAAAAAAATACAAAGATCTCAATAATTTATTAATTACTATTAATTTATTTTTATTTTATTGATATCCACTACAAAAATATTCATATAACTAAATATTCGCACACATTCTATCATCTCTTCAGACTTTACTGGTCAAATCAAATTGAATATGTTATTAGTCCATAAAACCAAATATCACAAGAATCATGAAAACCTTTAGAATTTAAAATCAGTGTGAAAAAGCTACGTAATTAACATGCATAAGGTTGTCTTTTGCAATCGTCCAAAAAGAAAAAAGAAAAGTTAACCATATATAGTTGTAAAAATTACGTCCACTAGGAAAAAAGAAAAACTACTCCCTATGTCCCTAATTACTTGTCCACTTTTGAATTGATACACCTATTAAGAAATCAATAATTGACATAGTGAGTTTACCATTTTACCCCTATTAATTATGAAGTGAATGTATTAAAAATTTAATATTTTCAAGAAATTCTACTTTTTTCAAAGTAATTAATTGAGGGTTTAATAGATAAAAAAAATTGTTCTTACTTGAGTTGTCAAAATGAATAAGTAATTAGGGACAACAAAAAAAAAAATGTGCGCAATTAATTTAGGGACAGAGGGAGTAGTAAAGATAGGATTCCCACATTGATTCTTTGTCATGTGGTTTCCAAGGTTTCGCATATGGCAACCACACCAACCATAATTAATTAATACTTAAAAAATTATAATTCCGAGATTTAAGAACAACTCAGAATCAAGATTCTTACTGAGCAACTTTATATATAAAAAAGAAATAAATGAACAAAGAAAAATGAAATTCAACAATTATTTTGCTCACCTAAAAAGTAATTTTAATTTTATATATACAATTACAATTTATTAACAAAAAGAGACCCTTTATAGATTAATATCAAAGTCTAAAAGAGTTAACGTATTGAACATTGGATATGGGCTTTAATTAGACCAATAATAAATTGCTGGCCATGATGGCGAAATTTTAAGTCAATTACTATTACTACCTGATTCGAGATCTAAAAGCTATAATTTTAAATTTTAAATTTGCGATAGACATATGCTGGCTTGTTGAAGGGACTAAAATAATTAGTTCTTCAATTAGAACCTTAGAATTATGACATAGACAAACATGCATGATTGCAACATCATGTGGACGCCTATACGTTATTCATGGTCAAATAGTTAACTAAACAAGTAGAGAAAAGACATAAAGTGACATCTGAAGTTATTCCAAATTTTCAAAAAGACATCTTAACTATGCAGGCGTTCTATTACCCCCTAAATAATTCCGAACATATATTATTACATCATTTTTCGATCAATTCCAGATTTTAAATGGCAAGTGTTATCACACACCAATCATTGTGCGATACGTGTTAATTTAATTTGATTTTTTTTTTCATTTAAAGTTTTTCTTTATTTCTCTCTCTTACTTTTTGACTTATTTTGATTTTATTACGTTAATTTTAATTTCATTTTAAATTCTACTTCATCTTCCACCTCTACTTTCAAGCTACCCCTCCCTCCATTTTCTTTCTTCTTTTTCACCTCCCACCCCCACGTCAAGTTGAGCCCCTCCATTTTCTTTCTTTTTTCTTCTTCTTCGGTCAAATTCCTTTCTTTCCAAAATTATACTATTTTCTAGACTTTGTTGAGTTATTGATAACAAAACTAATTATTTTTCTAAGAAAAATCAAAATTTTAAAGGTATCATCAATTAATTTATCTTAGTTTCATATAACTTCAACAATTATTTTGCTCACCTAAAAAGTAATTTTAATTTTATATATACAATTACAATTTATTAACAAAAAGAGACCATTTATAGATTAATATCAAAGTCTAAAAGAGTTAACGTATTGAACATTGGATATGGGCTTTAATTAGACCAATAATAAATTGCTGGCCATGATGACGAAATTTTAAGTCAATTACTATTACTACTTGATCCGAGATCTAAAAGCTATAATTTTTAATTTTAAATTTGTGATAGACATATGCTGGCTTTGTTGAAGGGACAAAAATAATTAGTTCTTCAATTAGAATTATGACAGAGACAAACATGCATGATTGCAACATCATGTGGACGCCTATACGTTATCCATGGTCAAATAGTTAACTAAACAAGTATTATATCATCTTTCGATTTATTTTTATTTGATCATTATATAAAAAATAAATTATTATTTCTATTTATTATTATTTTACTTATTAAGAAAAGATTAAAAAATATTATTTATTTGAAATATTAATTACTTATTTAATTATTTTTCATGACAAAAAACAATGCATCAATATAATATAAATATTAGGGTAAAATACTTATATCAATCATTACTTATTAAACAACGTACAAAATTCAAAGTGGACATTTAAGTTGCTAAAGTATACTCGTAGGAATTAGTAATATTAACACCAAATGATAAGAATAACTAAATAAATGATACCTGAACGGAAGGAATAAACTTAATTAGTGTATAGTGTTCGATTTCTTTTGAGGGAATTAATATTAAGTAGGTTCATTTGAAAGCTTCTTTTTAATTATTTTTTTTTGGAGAAAGGGAAAATGCTGGTGAGGGATTACAAGGTGTAGAATATAGTACTCACTAACAAGATGAAATTTCAAATAGTCAAACCAACTGAATTACTAAGATTTTTCATTTGAAAGCTATAATCTAAAGAATGTAAAATTAATATTACATATTTGCACTAATTACCTTTTGGTTAAAGACAATATATGACATATTTTTTTGTTCTCGAGTCATATATCTTCTTAAACATAAGGTAATTAGGAAATTTTTGCCATAAGACTGCAATTGTTTCTAATTTTCCCTTCTAAGGAGCTAGGATATATGTTACCCACCAAATATTTTGATTTTATTAAAGTAAGATATGGACAAGAATGATGAAAAAAATATAACAACTGTTTTCTGCTTTAATTTTTAAATAATATACTTAGTTTGTTTGAAAGCTCTTGTCATAGGCATAATTTACTTCTACAAAAAAGAGTAATCATCATTTGGGAGAAATTAATTGTCCTCTTCCAAAACGCTAAACATATCATTGTACAATTAATAAAGGTTGTAACTACACTTCTTATTTCTTTTTTTCTGCTTTCTTTTCTATATTTTAATAATAATATTTTTCTGTCGTATTTTCCTTTTTTGTTGAGACGTTACATTCATTGTTTTATATGGTTTTGCAAAGCTAATCCAAAACTGTTTGTAAGACGTTTGGTTCATTTTCAAAACAAGGATATGAGTTTGGGATTCCACAAAAGAAATAATATAGGATAACATATCATTTCGGGACAAGGATAAATTGTATTCATCAACAGTATGGATAACTCTATCTACAATAATTTGGATTGGTAGTTTGAAAAAATAGGATATTTAAGACGACACAATTAGTCAAATTACATATATTTCAATTTATATAACTCAAATCTAATGTGAAAATGAGACGCAAATTACATTATTGTCGCTTTTATACAATACTAATACTAAAATAATATAATATGGATTGATAGTCGGAAGAATATGGTACATTACTAGGAAACAATATATTAGAAAGGTAAATAAGAGGAGTTTACGGTCAGGTTTTATTATTTACCAGGAGGGGAATTTATTTTTAAAAATTACAAAATAGGGAATAGGAGAGGAGCTTAGGGTCAAGTTTTAGAATTAACAGAGAGATAAATTTATTTTTTAAAATTACAAAAAAATGAAATAGAAGAGGAGCTTTGGATCAAATTTTAGAATTTACAGGGAGAGGAACATATTTTAAAATTACGAAAAAGGGAATTGGAGAGGAGCTTAGGATCAACTTTTAGAATTTTTCGAGAGAGGAACTTATTTTTTAAATTTACAAAAAAATTGTATTATAAATGACAATAATTAACCACCTAAAATATTCTTAAAACATATTACAAATTTGGCTGACTCTCGAAATTTCACATGTGCTCACATAAATTGGGACAGCGAGTAACATATATTATTTGAAATTTACATAAAAAACATTATAATAATAATAATTAATAATTCAAAATATTTAAATTGAGACAAATAAATTAGGGGAATTTTCGCATATAGCCACTCAAAAATAACTTAATTATGCTTCATAAATATAATTTGTTAATTACGATTCGTAGCTACATGTTATAAGGAGGAGAGAGGCGAGCGAGATTAGGAGAGGGAGGAAAGAGACAAGCGAGAGAGGGCAGAGAGTGGAGAGAGACGAATTGTATATGTAGATCTGTCAAATAATTGTATATATGTAACTGCTATACATATGTATTTGTATATCTGGCGAGCGAGCGAGAGATGACAGAGAGTGGAGAAAGGCGAGCGAGATTGAGAGAGGGAGGAGAGAGAGGACAGAGAGTGGAGAAAGGCTAATTGTATTTATATATCTGTCATATAATTGTATATGTATAATTTGTATTTGTATATGTATAAAAGAGGAGAGATACGACGTAATTACAACTAAAGTTAAGTTGTGAGCCGTAATTAATCCAAACTATAGCTATGTTATCTAATTAACTAGTATATATTTGTTTATCCGCGTACGGGCTATTGTATCTAGTAATAAAATAAGATATAATCAGATAACTCATATTTAAAAATTCTTTGTAGGGAAAATTAATGAGTAAAATTTTAGATTTAGCAAACATAAAAATCATATTTGTATGCTAGCTATAGTTTGTATAATTGCGTTTCATAGCAAACTTTATGTTTGCTATGCCTATTAATATGTATATTTCGGTATACATATACAAAAGAATCAATTATATAATCTGTTTCGGTATACATATACAAAAGAATCAATCGTATAATCTGTGTTTGTATAAAGCGAGAAAGACAAAAGAAAACTGGGCATGAGAAGATCTGTATTTATATAATTATAAGTATATAGGACGAAAATATATGTATTTGTATATACAATTTTCTCTCGCTTTATACAAACACAAATATAATTTATACATTTGTGTTTGTATAAAGTGAGAGAGGCGAGCGAGATTCTTTAGGGAGAGAGGCGAACGATAAGATATGTATATATACAGTTTTCTCTCGCTTTATACAAACACAAAGTATTTTTATACATTTGTGTTTGTATAAAGTGAGAGCGGCGAGGGAGAGACTGCCCAGCGAGAAATCGAGAGTGGTGAGTGAGAAATTCAGGGAGAGAGGCGAATAACAATTGTTTGTTACGGGTTACAATTAAATCAAAATGTGGTTATATCATTTAATTTGAATTAATAATTTGCTATTTTATACAATTTTTCCAAAATTAATTACTACTATAATTTATTAAACTTTTGCACACTCCCAATGGGCCTTATTTTCATTATTCCAGAAAGGGGACCAATTGATCATCCTTCAAGTTCTAAGCTCCAAAATGCTTAACAGGCCTTGGGCCTCTGATCCAAACCCATATCTGCATTTCTAGAGTGGGCCTTAGCTGAAGATTCCGCCTACTACATAGATTGGGCCTCAGTTACCAACCAGATAGCCCACTTGTCAAACCACTGCCCATACTATAGCCCCATCCTGTCTTGGAAAAAAATGCCACTTTTTCGACAGCTATTTAAATTTTATCCCTTTTCAAAAATTATTTAAAGTTTAGCTACTTTTACGGTGGAAATAAAATGTCTGCAAGTAAAACACGGAAAAACTCTAGTACAATGCACTTGAATTAGGGATGGCAATGGGGCGGGGCAGGGTGGATTTAAAGCTATGTGGGGCGGGGTGGGTTTAAGGTTGTGTGGGGCGGGTTGAAGTGGGCTTTTTGAAAATTAATGTGGGGCTGGGGGTTGCGGGTATATATAATTTTATGTGGGTTCAAACTTAATTTTAACTTTTTACATATTATAAGAGTGATAGAGCATTATTTATTAAGATAATTTCATTAAAGCTACTAAAATATTCAAGATAATAAATGAAAATGGTTCAATAAAAAATAATACAATTTCTTACATGTTTCCCAATTGACCTCTAAAAAATAAAAAATTTAAGTCATTATCCTATTAAATTAATACAACTTAATGAAAAAATGAATTTATTTTTAGTATCAAACATAACTAGAAAAAGAAAATATTAAAAAGATTATGCAGGGCAAGTTCATGCGGGGCGGGTCTATGCGGGGTGGATTAAAAATTTTGCGGGTTAAGCTCAATCCGCACCGCCCCGCCCTACACCGCCACATTGCCATCCCTAACTGGAATTCAATTCAACCTCTCTAGCCCAATCAAATTTAGCTCTTTGGCTTAATAATTGCAACATGATTAAGAAAGATTAGTAGATTGTTGATCATAATTGGCACTAAACTTCAACGTGGCAATCTTTGTTTGATAGAGTAGGTAGGCTTGAATTTATTAAAGTAAAACTTGGTTTTGAACAAATTAGATGACAGATAGAAACTAAACTTCCATGTCAATGCATGCTATTAGTCGCTATCCAAATTCTTCTGATAAGAAAAACATCAAGAAAATTTTATTGATATCTTAAATTATCTATAAACCGCCCATTTTAACTTTGTTCCACTAATAATTTTGATTAATTAATCCAGTACAGGAAAATCATATTAGTCTTGCTATTTGGTACCCACGTTAACAAAAATATTTGGTCATTGTGGAATCCACTTGTTTAAGTACTCTTCATTTTGACCATTATAAAGTTTAACATTTCATTAGTTTTAAGTTTAGATTCTTATATACTGATAATATAACTTTTTTTATACTATAAACACTTCATCAAAAATAATTTTTAGCGATAATTAATTAACGGTGATATCTAAACTACTTGGCTTAGTTATTCGGGTAACGTATATAACTATGAAGTTTGCTTCTCATTTTTTTTAAAAAGGCAGTCAAAATGAATAGAAATGAAAATAATAAAGAATATAATATAACTAGCTTGTTATAGGAAAGGGGCAAATATTTTGTTCAGGGAACCAATTATGATGCTACTGAAATTATATGATGATGGAATTTCAAATATGTGTGGCTAAACTAAACCCCTCAATATATGTATATGTGATGACAATAAAAAGAAGAACAGGACTGATGGAGACAAAGGGGTGGGGGTGGGGGTATGGGAATGGGGACAAAAGTCCAATAATACATGTCTGTCCATACAACTTAATCTTATCTAGTACTACTTTGTATCTAGTTTTAGTAGGGATAGTTTGGTACCAAGTGTATAAGAATTGAACCGAATAATCGAATATAGTGTATAATTAATATCGAAATTAGTTACTTCTCGTATTATTTAGGAGTGAATAGGGCTTACGAATCAACAAATGAATATCGATCTTTTTAAAGTAAGTTGACCTGAATCTTATCTAGTACTAGTAGTATCTAGTTTTAGTAGGGATAGTTTGGTACAAAGTGTATAAGAATTGAACTGAATATAGTGTATGATTAATATTTGAGATCAGTTATGTTGAGAATATCTTTTTATCTCCATTATTGACTTGGTCACTATTAAAAATAAAGATTTTTTTCCCATTGCAAATTAGTGAGAAAGTTAGAAACTCACTGAAATAATGAAAATCATAGATTATATTGTTAATATCATAATTTGATATGTATTAATTATATATTCTACAATACATATAATATTATTTTCTAAAAGAGTAGAACTGTACGTCATATGAGTGGGTGACGCAAACTCCTTTTGTGATATACATATCAAATCCCATTTCTACCTCTATCTGTTCGATCATAACCTAAATTTTGATTGATAAGGATGTTGGGTTTGGTGGAGCCTATACTATATAATCTTATATCTTAATTCCCCACTATATATTATTTTTTTCTTTTCTCATCTCATATCAATATCACTATCTCCTTCTGTAGGGGTCCCCATATTTAGATATTGGAGTTTTAAGTTTTTAAGTTAATTTTGTCACACCTTTTTATTGTGTTGTGTGAACCCATTTCATGATATTGCCTCTATAATGGTATAGTACAATTATTCATTTTAAAATTGACACTCTCTTTCTTGGCGGACCGTTTGCTTTAGTGGAGAAATTGTGTGAAGCAATAAAAAATATATATAACCTAAGAGGTTGTTTGATTTTAAAACAAGGATATTTCAGAGTTCACACTATAATCTGAACAACTTATTTCATTTGTTATACGTGACAAGTTTTGCCAAGATTTCGATCTAAATTAATCCCTCTAATTAAATATGAGATAAATTTATAAATTTAAAATTTATACTCGAATAATTCACCTTATATCCAAACATGCTCCTTAGGGTTATAACTTGTAACTTTAAATTGATACCTTCTTAGTTAGTGGTCTCAGGTTCGAGCTTTCAAAATGATTTTTTTTTATTGATCCCTTGGAATGGAAAAAATTCTAGAGGAGAATACTCTCTCCTTTCTAATTAGTCACGACCAATAAATTCCAGAAAGCAAATCATAAGAACTTCACTGAAATGAAACTAATATTCCAAAAAAAATGATATATCTCAGTGGCGTAGCCATATATAGTTCAGGATGGCCAGTTGAACATTCTTTGTCGAAAAATTATATTATGTATATATAGAAAATTATACGAATTATATAGATCAAAAATTAATTTTCTTTACATACATATTAAATCTTGGAAACCTTTAATGAAATTTCTGACTTCACCACTCATATTACTTAGCATATTACAACGTATAAAGTATAAAAGTGGTTTTTTTAATCTAGTTTAAATCATATGATTAACAGAGTAATGAGAGCAAATTGCCCCACGTTAGGAAAGAAGAGAGTAGAGATATTATAATAGTAAATATAGTACTACATCTCAAAGCTCAAGGCAGTTTGTTCATCATCAATTCTTTCTCCCCAATATGGGAAGAAGAGAATATCTGCTTCTCTAATTACCGACAAACAAAAGGTTTCTAGCAGTGAAATTCAGGTAGAATTATTATTTATTTAAAAATATTAGCAAACGTTATATTAAAATAAAAATAAATAAATGATGGTGCTATTTGTATTGGGAAGAAAGCCCCTGCATCCTCTCTATAATTTAAATTACATGCAAAAAAAAAAAAGTATATAGTATACACTTTTTTAAAATTTCTGTGGCAGAGACAAAAAGAGTGGTAATATGGACATTTCATTCATAGATTTGTGTGAGCAGGTAGCGTGTATACATGTTATGATTAATGTCATTATCCCTAGTTAATTGTTACTTAATTAAGTTTAGTCAGTAGTTAGTCCCTGTCATTTAATTCATAATCCAACCCGTGATTTCATCACACACAGAAACACATGACCTTTTCTCTTGTGACTTATATGTACCGCCCTCAAGAAAACAAGATTTCATCAGAATCCAGTGAACCAGTCAATATTTTAATTTCCCCCTTTTTTTAAAAAAAAAAATGACGGAAAATGGATATGTAGTACTTTACGTGTTAATTTATATCATTCACTTTTTTTTTTAGTAGGTCGAAAAATTATATTTAGTAATGATTTTACTTTAAGTGTCATTTTACCAGGCACCAGTCACATAAACATGTATTACTTATATAAGATCAGAAGTTAAAATAAAGTTTCCTTCTTTTTTTCTTAAACACGTGTCAACTTAAACTACCTCATCGAGACATGGGAGAGTAAAAAGGATGGTGGTGGCTGATCTTGATACTTTGCTAATTGGAGTGTTTAGGTAGATTTATGACAAGAAGAGCATAAAAGGCCAAAAGGAAAGTGTGGAATGGAAAAGAGTAGTACTCATGAAAGAGAGGAAGATATCATACTACTTTTGGCAGGACTTTCTTTGTAAAGTGATAAAAACATTTTGTGGCTGATGAAGATTCTTGAGCATTTTTATTCATCAACAAAATATCTTTGATCTGAACACTAAAAAGATTAATTGATGATGCGTCACTTGCTGTACAAAATGTACTAGATACCTTATCTTGTGTATAACATGTACTCAAATAATGTTTAGATATTACCACTATAGTACAAACTTCTCAATTCAAGATTATTCAATTCTTGAGGTAAAATTTGTTAAACATGGGCATCTCCAATCCTATACTTTATTTTACTCTCTAAATATAGAATTTTCTATTTTTTCTATCAACCAACTCCAACCCAATTCTCTATTTTACTCTCTAAAAAGAATCTTCTTCTCTCTCCTCAATATTATATTATTATTTCTATTTCATTTTTGTCTCGTATTCCATAATATAAATCTTTTCTTTCTTTTTTCCGAATAATCATCCTATATAATTTCATGTAATATAAAATTTTATTTTTTTGAATTTTTTTATTTAATATTAAATTATATTTTATTCTAAATTTCTAAAGAACAACTACGAATAATTGAAAAAAGAAATCAACAAGCACAACCACAACTTCTCTAAATCATACACTAATTCCTTTTTCGAATATCGTTAAATCTAGAAATGACCTACCGGATTACTAAATTATTGTTGTGATTTTTAAAATTATTATGTTATACATTGTATTGTATTGTTATCTTGTATTTAAATTATTATGTTATGTATTATATTGTTAAATTAAATTTTTTATCTTATCATTTAAAAAATTAATAATAACATCAAATTGACTAACAAAGTGACGAAATTTTTTTAAAAAATTAAAATATTATTAATTCGAGATGAAAGTAGTATATATAAAATAAAATATTTTTAAAAATGTTATATTACATTTAAAAAGAATTGTAAATATTAGAGATTTAATTAATAGCCTTATATGAAAAATAATATGTTAATTATAAAATAGTAGAAATAATAATATAATATTCAAAAAGTGAAATAGAGAGTATGAATAGTAATTGGAGAACTACTATTCAACTCTCTATAATTGGAGAGTAGAGGGTAAAATAGAAAGTGATTGGAGAGAACATTCTCTATTTTACTCTCTAACTATAGAGAATGGAGAGTAAAATAGAGTAGGATCGGAGATGGTCAGAGCTGAAAAATGACAAAGTAATTCTTACTAGTATATGTAGCTATGCGCCTATATACCAACCCTATCCAACAACTAAAATTTTGAGCTATGGCCTATGATTAGCTTTATTAATGCCTATACTATAGTGGATATCTGAAGATCCACTAAGCATTGAACCACGCCAAGTAACAAGACATATTGCTTTGTTTATGTATTATGCTATTTTGTCGATATTATTTTCCTTTTAATTCTGTTTTGGTTACACTTCTCGTGAGCCAATCAGAATTTATCGAAAGAAGTCTTTCTATTTCATAAAAATAGGAATTATAAGATCAAAGTAAATTCTAATTATCTTCTTCAGACTTCACTTATGACTGACTAATTTGTTGTTGTTGCAAGTTATTAAGCTAAGGTCAAGTTGGGAATAACAATAGAGTCATGTTTTGAATTATGGAGCACAAAGTGATCAGAATTAACAGTAGTACCATATCATATACTTATAACATTATTGATACTATATAATATATGTCATGATGCCCATTTTTTATTTTTTTGTTAAAAAGAAGGGAGATGGGACCAAGTAACAGTAAGGATGAAGGGTAGGGCGTGGCTCAGCCTTTTTGTAAACCCAAAAGGACCCTACCACCCCCCATACTTGTGCACCTTCTTGAACCGGCAACGCGTGCTTTAATGTCCCTCTCCTCTCTCTCTCTAATGTTCCATCCAACTGTTATCATGTTCTTTTGATTTTATCATATGGACACAAACACATTCTTTGCATCTTTCTTTTAATTTTTGAAAAAAATTTGGAGTCTTCATCAATCATTGTGTTACTATTTTATCACACTATGTGTATCAATTAATACCCTAAAAAATAATTCAAGGAGACAGAGTCAAAATTTCAACTTTATAAATTCTGAACTAGAAAACGATAACATCAAATGTTGATAGTTGAATTCTAAATGTAATATGTATAGAAATTTAATAACTTTTTTAAGACACGTATTTTTTTTGAGCAAAATCTATTGAATTTGACCGATCAGGAACTTAGTGCAAAAATTCTAACAAGAAAGTTTTAAAAATCCAAAAATGTGAACTTTAGAAGTTCCCCTTGTTTTAAAGGGGATTCAACAAGTTTTAATAGTAATAATTTTGTTTTTATTTTACTTTATTTGTGTAATTTTTGAACGAAAAAGATTCTATTGAAATTTCTTTTTAACCTTTACCTCTGCCAACTTTACATGATGTAAACATATATATTCGAATTAAAAAGGCAAAAAATGCCAATTAAATTCATCTCGCTTCCATATTGTTGGTGTATGTGTTTGAATATTATCTTTGCGTTCTAATCCGTCCATCTGTACCAATTAAAACAACTAAAAACACAACAAAGACAAATCCAGCTCTATTAATATTCTTTCCTTAAATAATTTAATTTGAAGTCTATCCATCCAACCAAATTTGCCTTATAAATGTGCACATGTTCTTATATATTCGAGGCCGTCGACTTACGCAACATTTATATACTATATAACTATAATATAATATATAAACAATCAAATCGAACAATCAATGAATCTAAGCCCTTAGCTTGTTTCCAATCACATAGTTATAATTTAGTTAAGAAACTCACCACATGGTCGCATTAATGTCCATGATATTAGATGGTGTTGCGTTGGCCACCGTGGGGAGTTAAGGGATCAAGATCCACTTAATCACAATCCATAGCTACACAATATTTTATATTACTAACTAATACTCTTAGTCTTGGAGCTTTAATACATGATTACTATCAAATTAAGTTAACTTACAATAACAAGCAACTTCATAATAATAGAGTAATAGCTAGCCTAATATGACAGATTAATTATGTTATATTAATGGTATAAATAATGTTGATAATGTAAATTTTCAACCATGAGCTAATAATGCATATACATAATTGTTTGTTGATCTATAGCAATCGGTAACAAGCCTAATATGATAACTTGAAAAAATAGAATCTATAATTATGCCCGATTAAATTATATTGATAATATAT